>QFFA01010186.1:0-15411 GCA_003316565.1 Russula foetens | reverse complement strand
ATCCAGTGCCTCCCGTACTGTCCTGTCATAGCACTTCTTTCAATGGCTCAAGAAACGGGAAGACAGACCGACCCCGAGAAGGGTAACACGATGCAGGACGTCGCCACGGGTATTATTACCATTGCCTAGCATGGCTTCGTCAGACTCACCTATGTGTAGACCAAGATGATCACTCCGAACAACTCCAAGCATCCGAAAACCAGCCACCACCGCGGTTGCAGCAAGCAGTGTCCAACTTCGGTGATAGCTCTGGGCCGATATTTTCCATGTATTCCAAGATCACGAAGGAAGAAGACGATCTGGTTGCCGAGCGCTGGCAAAAGGACGCAGATGGTATTCTTATCTTCGTGAGTCTTCATAATACCACGCACGAACACAAGCTGGGAATCATTCTAGACTGGTTTATTCTCCGCGGCAGTCGCCGCACTACTTGCCGTATCCGTCCAGGACCTCAAACCGAACTCTCAAGATACTTCCGCATTCTACCTCGGGAACATCTATCAGGTTCTTGCCGACCCGAATTCTGCAGCCGTATCTTCTCCTGTCGCTCAACCTCCTCCGTTCTCTCCTCCGATACATGCTGTCTGGGTGAATTCACTCTGGTCCCTGAGCTTAGTCACTAGTCTATTCTGCGCGTTATTGGCAACATCTCTGCAACAGTGGGCACGTCGGTTTATCAGACTCACTCAGCCGACACAATGCAGTCCCGAGAAGCGTGCGCGAATGCGTGCATTCTTTGCTGGTGGTGCGGACAAGATGCATCTTCCCTGGGCTGTCCAAACATTGCCGCTCTTGATTCACATCTCACTCTTCCTCTTCTTTTCGGGACTCATCGTTTTCATGCGGGGTATCAACCGTAGCGTTTATCTCTCCACAATCTCGGCCATTGGGCTCTTCGCAACGGTGTATATGTCCTTCACATGCATGCCAATGTTTTTGCCCGACAGCCCGTACAATACACCACTTTCTCTCTTTGTCTTCTTTATACTGAAGGCCATCACTGACTCCGTCATGTATGCTCTTGTCATGTGTTTCGCAAGTGCCGAGTTCATTGTTCTCATCGTATATTACCTCCTTGCCGCTTGTTTTTATACCGTTTTCACGATCATTTACGTTTGTCTTTACATGTTATTTGTCATTGTTCGCCTATGTCTTCGGCTAGTATTCGGTACTGACAGACTCAGGGACATGTCCAACAGGCTTGAACAATTGACTGCTGGGCCGCTCGCGGTAGTGTCACTGCCAGTGGACTCGAGTCGGATAAGGGGGATGACCAAGCGGTTCTGGGAGCGTTTTGTAAGCCGCTTGGTTCGCCTTATTCCTTTACCACAGAAATGTGTTCCTACCTACGCGGCTGGAAAGTTGGCCTCTAAAAGGTTACCAGCGATCGACCTGGGTATCTTGAAGTGGACAATAGGCGCTCTGGGAGATGACGACACACTGGAAAAGTTTTTCGAGGACATCCCTGGCTTCTTTCACTCACAAACGGTGACGGGCCTCAAACACCCTCTCCCAGATGCGTTTCTTTCCAGGTTCTCTGACTCTTGGGGAGGATTCTTGGCTCGTACCTTGTCATCCAACCCAGTCGACGAAACGGTCAGGACCCGTCGACTGGAAATCTGTATGAAGGCCATAAAAGAGATATGTGAAGATGGTGGCCCATATAAGATCATTTGCCATCTCTCCAGTCTGCGTTTCGACCAGGTGTCGCCATCAATCCATACAGCGGAGATTATAGAGCGCTTGTCTGCGAGCTGTGACAGGGATATTTCTGCGCTTGCACGATACACAGCTGCCAAGATGCTCCCATATGTACGGGAACGCGATGACCGTTGGATTGCACTCGCTCAGGACGTGTTCGGTTTGCCAGAGGGTCTACTTCGCGGTCACATCGCCCGTGGTGACAACAGCGTGTTGCTGGTCATTCTGATCTGCGCAGCTCGTCGAGTCATTAGCAGAGAACCCCAGAAGTGGGAAATGCTATCATCGATTTCCAAATTTGACATACTCAATACGCTTCCCGGACTGCAAAACCACTTCTGTTCCTTATGGAATGAAATCGTTGACACGGCAAACTACAGCCGGCGGAAGCATCGTCATCTCCACGTTAATGTTCTCCGTGGGATTCGCCACCTTTACATCGCTTTACATCAAGGCACCGATTCTGCCCCGACTTACTTCGATGGATCCACTCCATCCGATGACGCCTATCTAAACGACTTGTCATATTACCCCTCGTGCTCCATTTCAACTCATCGCCTAGACCCGACCGTCCCTCCTCTCCCCCAGGCCCGACTTGATGGTCCCCACACTCCCTCTCCGCTTCCACCTCCTTCCGAACGCCAACCCACCCCCGGTGGTAGCACGGTTCTACAACAAGCTATAGAGGCCATCAGGATCGCGGGACGCCCTTCATCCGCGTATTACTCCCCTCTTCACTCACGGCAATTCCCATCTCCAGACACAAACACCGCTCCCGAACATATGACGGCCCCTCTAGACATAAACCGGCGTGTTGTAGCCGAAGCGTCCCATTTCCCTCACCAGTCATCGCTGTCTACTGGCGCGCTCACCGTAAGCATCGTGCGTTCCGGCGATGTGACGACCGATGCACCTATCAACGAAATCGGACAGACCTCTCAGACTCCTGCAGCGGCTTTTCACACCAATTCACACTCCGATGCTGTCGTGGTCATCGTCGCTCCTTCGACTGTACCTTGTGCGCCAGGTAATTTTTTCGAAACTTTTTTATCTATCACCTTGGCACTCATGTTCACGTATCCTCCAGACAACGGTCCCAAGCAACAGGTTATAACCACGCGACGGTCTGCATCTGCCATCACGCAAGTCTTGTCCACGGCTGACCAAGTTCCTCAATTCATCCCTAATATCAGTGCTACTCTACAAGCAGGCGACAAACCGACCGGCGCCCCTCCTACGCTTGACTCTGGTTCGTTATCTTTGCCTACCATGATACCGGTATTTCATAACGGTGCCATACACGAGGAATTCCATTCGTCTGTGGAATCAGCTCTCGTGGGACGTGATAATATCCTGAACCCTGTAGGATCAGACCTTGCAACAGCCCGCTTCGACGTTTCTCCGCAGATTTCATCAGTTGTGGACGCCCGCCGTGACGCCACCGTGAGCAGTAGCCTGAGCATCCCCAGCACGCAGAGCAATACTCCTGACATAACCTATTCCACTTCGAAGGAGGCTTCTGGTCATGAAGACCCACCAGTGCCATCAACCCCCAATATCGCTGAACACACCTCGCCTCTTCAGGACGACTAGCATGGGCTAGGTCGTAATGGGATATTCCTTGTCAGTTTTCTCAGCGTTTCGTCTGATCTCGTATATGATGTGGGCGATAATAGGTTACACAGAGGAGATGATAGATCAAGTTCTGTCTCCGTTTCGAACACATGTCGTGCTTATGTCGCTCTCTCGAAAATTTCGGGAATATATGCTATAATTCTTTCTTCAGGTTGTTTGCCTCCATTTCTTCCTACGTTCCCACATGTATTTTTTGATTTCCGATTCCCCGTGTACTCTAGCTGTGATATAAATATGCGGACTATGTGTGGGCCATTTGTTGTACGACATGTGTGCATGGGAGCGAGCACCAGGAAAACTGCTCAGCATGCGTTCAAAGGCACAGAAGCAGATAATGAGAAAGATAAATGGATCACCAAAGCCCCGGGTCTGTCATGAGGTAGTCCCGTGTTTTGTCTATACCAGCAAATAGCAACTTGATTCTCCTCTCTCATGGGGCGATCAACCACCGACATGCACGATGATGCACAATGAATCGCGAAAGGAACAGTGCCACGGAAAGGAAGTGCACACCAGAACCCTGGGAAGCAGAGAAGTCATCATCAAAGTTCTGCAGGTCATTGGCAAAACAGTGTCTCCCAACGAACCTCAAATCAGTGCTAGTACTACCGGTGGCCTGGGGCTCGAGCTGGTCCTCCAGCCCGCAGCCCGCTACGCTCAGACCTTGACAAGCCCAACCTACAAAGAGCGTACGAGATGAAATGTAAAGCAAATCACAGAATCACTTATAAAATACGAAAGAGAGAGCGATGTGCAATCCCTGGTGACGATTTGAACGTTGCATATGAAACACCCAGTGTTTCTAAATCGCAGTGTACATATTATGGGATGCATTTAATTTCCATCGTTCGTGTTCTTTCATAAGCCAACCATTCAAAGGCAGCTGAACATGATATATGTATTGAAATTATAGGTTTTTCTCGAGGACAATAGATCGGGACGTGCTTCCTAGTTAGTAACGATGAGAATTTTAAGCTCAACTAGATATCGTCGGGGTATGGGTCAGAGTAATGGTCGTCGTCATAGTCATCGAATTGCCCCTCATTCTCCTCCTCATATTGTTGGCCCATACGAAGGATCAGGATCATCGGCATATTCATCATCGTCGGCCCATCCCTCCTCTTCGTCGAAGGGGACAATTCTTCGCCCTCGATTGAGAAACGGCGGCAGTCGTCCTGCTTTCTCAAGGACTTGTACAATACCCGCGCCCTCAGTATCCGAGAGAAATTTAATTGCACCTTCTGTCCAAATACACGTGCGTAAATCGAGGGCCTCAAGTGGAGCTCCGTGTTCCTGTCGTTTCACAAGCATATCACGTAGATGGCGCGTCATGCGCACACTCAACGGAAGTTTGGGGAGGATCAGCTTTGTCAACTGTGGGAGTCGTGGCAGGCTATTGGGTGGAACATCTTCCCTTAGCATATCTATAAATGCACGGGCTGCGGTGGGAACCAGGAGTGCCCGCTTGAGCATAGTCAGCCTCGGTGCGTGACTGATCCAGGCCTCCTTGCTGAGTCGTGTCCTGTTGTGTGCGGAAAGCGTCGAAATGGCGTTCAAGGGTAGGTGGGACAATATGGCATCGAATATCAGTGTGTCGTTCCCATGACGCCACTCAAATTCAGGTGCGAGATACAAGACCAGACGTGCAGAGACCGAGGCCTTGTTCAAGGTGTCTGAATCGCAAACCTCGATGTCGGCATCAGGTACGGTCCACACGACAATTTTGGCGTACATTTCCCTCCAGTCGAATAGTATGGTTTGAAGTGGTGCGGTGTCCTGTGGACCCTGGGCATGGCGAGCAACATGTGGGATGAGTAATCGTATGTCCTCAAGATCCGAGGTTTCAGATGCGGAGGTCACGTGTAGCGAAATGAGCGCAGGCAACACGAGATGTGCGAGTGCGAGCGCACAATTCTTCGGTGAGGTGGTGATGTGGAAGTGAGTGAGGGAAGGGAGGATAGCTGTATGTCGCGGCTCAGAAATGAGTGGGTTGTCAACGGAAATAGCTGGGGTGGCGTCAAGAAGGATAAGCGATTTAAGTTGGGACATTTCGTTCAGAGCGGCCAACCAATCTCCGAGCGTCGGCAACTCCTCTGCATAGGGTGTCAGTATCTTCAGTGTCTGCAGGCCCTTGAGGAGTGGCGATTTCCATCCGATACTGTAGCCGATTAGCTCAAGACGCGTGAGCTGGGGTGCATCCCCGTTGAAAAGGGAATCAGGGATACATTATAATCGATAGGAAAATTTCTCCGTCAAGGAGAGAGATACCAAGACAGGAGCAGGTGATACGAGTCGCCCAAGTGCAGTCTGGAACTTCCCAGAAATGCCGATGTGGCGGATGCGGGAAATATGGGCGTCAAGTCGTCTCCCGAAGGCATTGAATCGACTCTTGCTCCAAAAATCGATCTTTGCCTCGAAGTGTAAGGGTAACATCTTTGCCCGGGCGAGTATCTCGGTCAAGCCGGCCAGCGTTAGCTCTGTGAAATTGATGTGGTTCCAAAGGTAGGGGGAGTTGAGTGCGATCTCACGCCATCGATGGCAAACATGAGTGACACATATCCATTCCAGACAAGGAACATCTTTGTAGTCATAGCCAGGCAAAAGTGAGAATATCTCGGCGAGGGTTTCAGTAGGCAGACGCGAGATGGGGACAAGTGCATTACGACGGTATTTCAGCTCTTGGGTGGCCTGCTCCAAAACTTTGATTTCGTCTTCAATGGCTTTACGAAGATAATCTTGGGCCGTTACTGAGCTTGTGTCCATATAAACGATAAATGGTTGGGGTTGGGGTTGGAACGATGTCGAGGTCGAGGGCCACTGTGACGGTGTTCATACTTTTTTTTCAACTGCGGTGACAAACCGTGACACTATGTGACATCTCATCACATGATGTCATGAACAAGAGGCTGAAGCCTTTCTGCTTTCTGTACCATGGGTAGTTTTGGTCAACACCGATTGACCCTTGGGTGGGTTCACACGAGGGTTGTACTAATTATGCAACGAGGGCTTATGAACATGTTAAACGACACGATCTCGCTTCTTTCTGTGACCCGTCATGAGAGCGGTAGAGCCGGTCCGACCCACCGGGACAAGCCCGTTCTTCGGCTGAGTTGGGCCGGGCTTGCCACAATAAGGCGGCCAGGCCTTGCCCCGTAGGCTTAGCTTCGGTGTCGGAGTTTGGAAGGGGCACGGGCGTTGGCCGCCACCAGCAGGTGGGAACGGGCCGAAGGGATACTGGCCTTCGTCCTATCGTTTTATCCAGTGCGTCCCATTATGGCACCTCTTTCAATGGCCCAAGAAACAGGAAGACAGACAGACCCCGAGAGGGGTAACGCAATTCAGGACGTCACCACGGGTATCATTACTATTGCCTAGCATGGCTTCGTGGACTCACCAACATGTAAACCAAGATGATCACTCCGAACAACCCCAAGCAGCCCAAAATCAGCCATCACCGCGGTCGCAGCAAGGAGAGTCTAACTTCGGGGATAGCTCTGGGCCGATATTTTCCATGTATTCGAAGATCACGAAGGAAGAAGACGATCAGGTTGCAGAGCGCTGGCAAAAGGACGCAGATGGCATCCTCATCTTCGTGAGTTCTTGTGTCAACAACACTCATACCAAACATAAGCCGGGATCATTCTAGACTGGTTTATTCTCCGCTGCGGTCGCCGCACTACTTGCCGTATCCGTCCAGGACCTCAGACCGAGCTCCCAAGATACTTCCGCATTCTACCTCGGGAATATCTATCAGGTTCTCGCCGACCCGAAGGCTGCGTCCGCCTCTTCTCCTGCCGCTCAACCTCCCCCGTTCTCTCCTCCGAGGTATGCTGTCTTGATGAATTCACTCTGGTCCCTGAGTTTGGTCATTAGTCTTGTCTGCGCGTTATTGGCAACGTCTGTGCAACAATGGGCACGCCGATTTATCAGAGTCACTCAGCCGACACAATGCAGCCCCGAGAAGCGTGCGCGAATGCGTGCATTCTTTGCTGGTGGTGCGGAAAAGATGCACCTTCCCTGGGCTGTCGAAGCATTGCCGTTCTTGGTACACCTCTCACTCTTCCTCTTCTTTTCGGGCCTCATCATTTTCATGCGGAATATCAACCATAGCGTCTATCTTTCAATAATCTTGGCTATTGGGCTCTTCTCGGCGGTGTATATATCCTTCACTTGCATGCCAATATTTTGGTTCGACAGCCCGTACAATACACCGCTTTCTCTCATAGCCTTCCTCATTCTGGCGGTCACCACTCAATTCGTCGTCTTGGCTTTTTCCTTGTGTTACATCATTGCAGTGTATATTATTACCATCTCATTTGTCGTCCTTGTCATCTGTCTTCTTCCTATTTTGTTCATCTTCGCCGTTTGTCTTACTCTGTTATTTGTCATTGTTGGCTCATGTCTTCGGCTAGTATGTGGCGCTCGCAGATCCAGGGACATGATGTCCAAGTTGAAACACATAGCTGCCAGATTGCCCAGGCTGAGCCGCCCGAGTCAGAGGGAGCTGGCTACTAGGAAGCGCCCTATTTTAGGTGTGGTTTCTCGCATTATGTCATACCAGAAATGGGTTACGGTCTATTTACGAAACGCAGCTGAAGAACTTGCCTCGAAAAGGTCACCTGCGATCGACTTGGGTATCTTGAACTGGATAATAGGTGCTCTGGGAGATGACGACACACTGGGAAAGTTTTTCGAGGACATCCCTGGCTTCTTTCACTCACAGACGGTGAGGGGCCTCAAACACCCTCTCCCAGATGCGTTTCTTTCGAGGTTCTCTGACTCTTGGGGAGGATTCTTGGCTCGTACCTTGTCCTCCAACACAGTTGATGAAACGGTCAAGAGTCGTCGACTGGAAATCTGTATGAAGGCCATAAAGGAGATATGTGATGATCGCCCATCTAACATCTTTTGCTATCTATCCAATCTGCGTTTCGATCAAGGATCGCCATCGATTTATGCAGCGGAGATCCTAGCGCCATGGTGTGCGAGCAGTGACAGTAATATTTCTGAGCTTGCACGATACACAATTGCCAAGATGCTCCCATATGTACGGGAACGCGATGACCGTTGGATCGAATTCGCTCAGGGCGCATTCGATTTCCCAGAGGGTGTACTTCGCGACCACATTTCCCATGGCGACGACAGCGTGTTGTTGGTCATTCTGATTTGCACTGCTCGCCAAGCGATCAGCACGCTGGCAGAACCCTGGATGTGGGAAATGTTGACATCGATTTCCAAATTTGACATAGTCAACACGCTTCCCGGACTGCAACACCACTTCTGTTCTTTATGGAATGAAATCGTTGAAGAAGCAAAGAAAAGCGGGCAGAAGCATCATCTCGATGTTCTCCGCGGGATTCGCCACCTTTACATCGCTTTACATCAAGGCACCGATTCTGCCCCGACTCTCTTCGATGCATCCACTCCATCCGATGACTTGGTTCTAAACCTCTTGTCTACTTACCCCTCGTGTTCCATTTCCACTCATCGCCTAGACCCGACCGTCCCTGCGCTCTCCCGGCTTGACGGCCCCAATAATCCCTCTCCTATTCCATCTCCTTCAGAAAGCCAACCCACCCTCGGCAGTAGCACAGTTCCACAACAAGCTATAGAAGAGGCCGATCTCGCGGGCCCTTCATCCGCGTATTACGCCCCTCTTCACTCACAGGAATTGTCATCCCCAGACCCGAACACCGTTCCCGAACATATTATTGGAGCGTAGAGATCACGATCCATAAGTCACGACTTCCTCTGGTCACACGTGATGGAGCGCGTCCTTATAAGATGGAACGCATACACACACCTTCCCCTCAGTCTCATCTCTTTACTTGAACTGAGGGTGAATCGCTTGCTAGACTTTAAAAGGTTATGGGCCTTTATTTGTCTTGGTAAACGCCTAAGACTTCCAGCTTCCCCTCCTCGGAATTCTACCTGCTCTTTTTCTCATGTCCTCCGTACCCCCCCACGACTGGCGGGACACCGTTGTCACCTGCCTCGTCTGGCCAACAAACACCGGTTGGGGCTCCCCCCCAACAAGTGTCTGGAATTCAAACGTCCTCGGGATCTGGATCCACCCCAACACAACCCCCAGCTGCAAATCCGCCTCGCGCGATCTCCAACGATCCCCTTTATACAATTCAGTATTGCAATGACCCCGCCTGGCCAGCCGATCTGCGCCTCGACCCCTCGCTCTCAAATTGGCCGACATGGAGCCGCCGCCTTCGGCTGTTATGCAAACGGCAAGGTCTAGGCACTTGGCTGGAAGGTCCTTTCTCTACCCCGGACCCTGTGACGGAACCACAGGCCCACCGCGTATGGACCATCAACGACCAGTCTCTCACGGCTTTCATCTTGGGAACCATCTGCGAGCAGGACTACAAGGACGTTTGTGACTTGCCCGATTCACGCACTATCTTTGCTGAGCTTCGGGATCGCTATGAGAAACTCGGACCACAAGCACAAATCCTCCTTGTCGAAAAAGCCATTCGGACCGAATTTTCGCCGGGCGTTCGCCTTTCCCAGACGTGGAACGAACTCGATACCTTGATCCGTCAAATTAAAGCCATTGGTCCGATTGACCATGACCGTTTACAAATTGCGTGCGCAATTAGGGGCCTCGGAAAACACTACGAGAATTTGCAATCGACATTACAGTCAATGACCAACCAGCCGAATTTCACTGTGAAGGACATCGCGCGACGCATCATTGAGGAAGACAACCTGCTCCGCAACCGAGAGGAGCAAGGGCTTGTGGTCTCCTCCACCGCTTTGGCCAGTCAGGCCAAAACCCGCCAGAGGACGACATGTTCTCACTGTAAACGGGTCGGACATTTCGCAGAGTATTGTATCCATCCAGGTGGGAAGATGGCTGGCCGCACCCTTGAAGAGGCCAAGGCTGCCTATCGAGCGTCGAAGTCGAAAGCGGAGAACAGTACCACATCCCAGACAACTGCTGCTAATGTGGCCACAGCGAGTACAACCAATCCGGCTACGATGTCTCAAAACCCCCCTATCGTCATTCATGGGGTACCGTACAATCTGGTACTGGCCACCTACACCATCCCACCGGTCCCCGACGCAACGACGGCGGCGTACTCAGACGCGAGGATTGCGACATTTAGTCCTGCATATGACTTCGATGCGGACTATGAGTTCCATGCCAACATGGCCATATGTGGCGAGCCCCGCGTGTCCATTGATTGGAGGGAGAATTCACGCGCGACTGATGTCGGTGGACTACCAGTGACCCCTGTTGCTAGTGATTTGCAGGGCCGGGCTGGGCTCAAAAGCCCCGGCTTGGGCTCGGCTTTGTAGGGCTCGGGCTCACGACAACTTGGAGCCGGGCCCTGGTCGACGGCTCGGGCTGGGGTCAGGCTGGGCTTTGGCTCAAGCCCGGGCTTAGTGTCTGAATTGATCCAATACACCCTGTAAGGATTCCTCTCACTCCATGTGCAGCACAACCCGATCTGACCCTTTGACACAATTGCAAATTCAAACCTCAAGGCCTCAAGACGCCCACCCGCACACGCACACAATAAAATTTTCCGAACGTGGACCCTCTTTTCCATCCGTCAACCACCTTCGCTTTCTCGTTTTTGACTCCTCTCCCTCAAAATCCAGCCTCAAGCGCTGTGCCCCAGTCGTTATTACAGCAGCCATGTCGGTTTGCGCCTGGCCTTGTTGTAAGCCCTCGGTTCCAACGCCTCAGGCCTTGCGGCGGCGGCCCTTTTGGCTCCGCTTGCAGGCTTGATGCTGGCGGTTCCCTCGGCTAGGGCTGGTGCAGAGCCCACAATCAGCAGTGCTCCCTCTCCAACGCTCGTCGCTCAAGGACCAATTTCCCCGCATCCACGCCATTCCGCACCCTCCCTCCTCGGCTAGGGCTGGTGCAGGGCCCACAATCAGCAGCACTCCCTCTCCAACGCTCGTCGCTCGAGGACCAATTTCCCTGCGTCCACGCCATTCCGCACCCTCCCTCCTCCCGGCCTCGTTTGTGCACAATGCACATCAACGCAAGAGGAGTCGGCTTCCCTCACGTCCACGTCGGCGATCAAAGCCGCGCTGCCCCCCGTTTGTGCGCGTCAACACCCCCCTCTCTCTCTCCTCGCCTGCCTTCGACTCACGCCTGACCAACACCCTGACAGGCGACCGATTGAGCCGACGTGCCATCGCTTGGCTCTCACCCGAACACACGCATGTTAGCTACATCGGCGATGGCGTCATCCAGCTTCTCTGGCGTAACAAGTGACTGCGAATGGTGGTAGAGCGCGACGAGCGCACGCAACCAGTGGAAATGATGGAAACTGGAGGACCACCGCTGCTGTTAGCTGCTTCAGTTGCACGTTTCAATTTGATAGCATGCTTGTGGGAGGGAATGGGCTCAGCAGTGTTCTGGGGGTCGATAAGCTTGCTTGACGCAGTTATGATCCGTTTTGGGCGAGGTGCTGAGAGAGCACCATTATTTCCAGACATTTTTGTGAATAAACCGTGTCATCAGATCTGGCCTTTCCATTTCAAAAGTGGCTGTAAAACTGTGTAGTTGTTGGAGAATCACTGCAGATCACAGACTACCCTACAGCTGCTGAAGCGCTGAAGGCCCGGGCTTGCAGGCTGGGCTCGGGCTTATAGGATCTTCAAGCCCGGCCGTGGGCCTGCCAAAGCCGTCACCAGGGCTGGGCTGGGCTCAGGCTTTTAGGGCCGGGCTACCCGGGCTTCAGGGCTTTAAGCCCGGCCCTGCAAATCACTACCTGTTGCATACTCGGCAAATAGAACACCGATTCGGGGTCTATCGGAATCCCCATTCTTCCTCGATACTGGAGCAAACGCCCACATTTCCCCTGAACGTTCAGATTTTAAATGCCTTTGCCCGATTTCCCCCCACCCCATCTCTGGTGTGGGTGGCTCCTGCATTTTTGCTGTCGGATTGGGGTCCATCGACATTAACATCGCGGGCGGCCATAAACTCACGCTTAATAATGTCCCTTTCGCACGCATGTCCACCGTGCGCCTGATTTCGGTTCTGGCTCTGAATCGCAGTGGCCGCTATGTTTCTCATTTTGATGAGCATTCTTTCTGGCTGACGAATCCCAGTGGGGCAACCATCCTACGGGGGGTGGTCCACGAGGGCCGGAAACTTTATAGCCTGTCTCTGTCCAGAGCCTTAACCTCACATGCGCGCGTCCATGACAAGGCCGACAGTAGTGCGCTCATCGCCTCGCGTACTCCGGGCGTTGACACATGGCACCTTCGGTTGGGGCATTGCAATTACGACGCAGTCGTCAACATGGCCCGGAATGGTTCCGTCGAAGGTATGACAGTGGACCTCTCAACATCACCACCCAAGTGTGACGCCTGTATCCAGGGGAAACAAACTCGCTCAACAATACCTAAAACGAGGGAGGGTGAGAAGGCCAAAGCGCCTTTGGAACGTGTTTTCGTAGACTTGTGTGGGCCCATCCGCCCAGTTTCGTTCTCTGGCCACCTGTACGCAATGAACATAATGGACGATTTTTCCAGTTATGTATGGACCATTCCCCCGAAGACGAAAGGGGAAGCAGCGTTGGCCTTGCAGCAGTGGCATCGGGCGATCTCGAACCAATCGGGACGACAACTTAAGATCCTCATCACGGATAATGGGGAACTCGTCTCGAAAGCAATGGCAGATTGGTGTGCTCTTCTTGGAATTGATCATCGTCGAACCGCACCCTATACGTCCGCGCAAAATGGACGTGCCGAGCGCCTCCACCGAACGCTTCTCAATAAGGCACGGGCGATGATCGTCTCCTGCAAAGCCCCTACCGCGTTGTGGGATGAATTCTGCATGACCGCCGCGTATCTCACGAATCTGACCACATCTTCGTCCCTAAGTGGCCGCACCCCTTTCGAACTATGGTTCGGTCGGAAACCTTCTCTGTCCCACTTGCGTGAGATCGGGTGCCGCGCATTTGCCCTAATCCCGACACCGCCCTCAAAGGCCCATGCACGTTCACGTCCATGTACCCTGATTGGGTATTCTCCGCACTCGAAGGCGTACCGACTGTGGGACAAAAGTTCAGGGCGAATCTTTGATTCATTCCACGTAACATTTATCGAACGTCTCGATGGGCAACCGACTGATCTCAGGCCTGGTACGACGATCGCGTCAAATCCGGATGCCCCACCCAGTTGGGAAGTGACACCGCCCCAACCCTCGCACCCCGCCCCCCCACCCGGCGAACCTTGCACGCCAACTTACCCGCCCATCGTTCCGTTTCCACCAAGTTACCCACAATCGCCGATTATCGCAACACCAAATCCTCCAAACAGCGACACAGTCATCAATGAAGACTCGATAACAAACAATAATGATAATGTGACCGAATTACAAATTTTAAATCCTTCTAATGATACATCGACTTCCCCCCCTTTACGTAGATCCTCTAGAACACGATTCTCTTCTGCCCGAGAACTGACCAACGATGGTCTTCGACCGAGTTCTCGCCTTTCTTCCGCGGTTTCCGATTGCATACTTTCGACGGCTCGTGCCAAATCCACCCGTTCATCCAGACTTTCTTCCATTCCCGAAGCACACACTTCTACCATTTTAGAAACCTTACCGCCCCACGATTTTACGCAGGCTTTCCTTTCTGAATATTCCGAATTTCGCGAGACACACGATCTCCTTCCCATCACTGTCCCTGTTGGATACGATGATCGCGTTGATGTTTTCATTTCCGATGTTGAGTCCGGATCCCTTGAACCCGTATGTGACGCTGACGACGAACCCTCCTGGCGGGATGCCCTTGCATCCCCAGAGCGAGAGTATTGGATAGCCGGCGCACGTGACGAGCTGCGAAGCCTTCAGGACCTGCAGGTCTTCGCCCTTGTACCGCGCTCCCTAATACCCAATGGCAGGCACCCCTTGAAAGGCAAATTCGTGTGCAAGCGTAAAAGGGACGATTCCGGCAAGATCACGCGCTATAAAGTCCGATACGTGGCCAAGGGTTATGCCCAGCAACCGGGAGTTGACTTCACAAAGACGACGGCCCCCACCGCAAGACTGGAATCCTTCCGTTCTATCCTTCACGTCGCCGCGAGTCTTGGCTGGGACATCCAGCATTTCGACATCAAAACAGCCTTCCTCCATGGTGTTTTACCGGTCGAAGAAACCGCCTTCATGGAACAACCCCCAGGGTTTGAGGAGCCGGGGAAAGAGTCCTGGGTTATGAAACTGATGAAAAGCATATACGGTATGCGCCAAGCCAGCCGTCGATGGAATGAGACCTTCCACCGTGCTGTGATCGGGTGGGGTTTCGAACGCGTCCCGTGTGAATGGTGCGTCTATGTTCGCCAATCCACCTCTGGGACAGTGATCTTTGCCGTACACGTGGACGACATCTTCTCCATTGCAAACCCCCCCGACGAAAATGCGCGCTTCCGCGAGCAACTTAAGTCGAAATGGGACATCTCCGACCTCGGACCCATAAAGTTTGCCCTCGGCATTTCTATCGAACGTCAGGGCAACACAATAGCCCTTTCCCAGACCGCGTTCATCGATCGCGTTGTGGAACGATTCGGTCAAAACGACGCGCACCCTGTGGAGACTCCCATGATTGCGGGCCTACAGCTACGTCGTCCCGATAAAACTTCCCCGACACCCCCCGAGATTTCTGAGTGGTCGACACGAACACCATACAGAGAGCTGGTTGGGAGCCTCAATTACATTGCGGTTGCAACCCGACCGGACATCGCGTACGCCGTTGGCAGGTTAGCATCTTTCCTGGATTGTTATCGGGAAGAACATTGGTCCGCAGCCATCCGTGTATTACGCTACCTGAAGGGGACGCGGACGCTGTCCTTGATTCTAGGTGGCGCGAGAGCACCCTCTCTTGTGGGGTATTCCGACGCGGATTATGCCAACTGCAAGGACACAAGTCGGTCTGTCTCTGGGTATTGCTACTCGCTTGGCTCCGGGGTGGTATCTTGGCGTTCCCGGAAACAGAGGACGGTCGCTGACTCCACTTGCTATGCCGAGTATACCGCGTTGCACGAGTCCTCTCGCGAAGCTATCTTCCTGCGACAACTCTTGGATAGCCTCTC
>QFFA01010184.1:0-19816 GCA_003316565.1 Russula foetens | reverse complement strand
GTATGCGCACGTTGCCACATTCTAATAATGAACCAGGCCACTCGGTCAGAAAGGCATCGCCCTATTTGGGTCGAAAGGGGCATTTAATTGCGACCATGTCATGGTTGTACAATACAGTACCTCAGGGTCTCAGAACTGAGCTAGGTCCGGTGATCCCCGAGTGACATCTTAACCCGATTGGGTCTGACATTTGCCTTTGTCGGGTCTCCCTTCCCACGGCTGAGCGCAGCGCCCGGCGCCCGGTACCTCTTTGCGCCGGCGCCGTAGCACGGCACGGTAAGCGGCCGGCCCGCACCCTGGGAGGCGATCCATGACCCTGATGGAACATGGCCCAGAAAATCACGTACGTAGTAAGTCGAAATTACACCGCTGGTATGAAATTTAACAGCTTTGGTGGCCGCGCCTCTACTAGTATTAGTGTCCATCAAGCTTTTTGGATGTATTGTGCGTCCTGCTGCGTACAAACCTTGACCAACGAGCGTATCTCAACTCAATTCGTACTGACTCGGAATCGTACACTACAGTGTAAACTATAACTACTGTAGTAGATTGTACATGACAACGGAGGAAAATATATTATCTTCAAAACCCATATGACTTGCTATAAGGAATAACCGTCTCGCGTTTCAAGTTTCCTCTCAGCCTCGGGTAAGCGTGTGACAACTCCACAGCCTTATCTCCTTGCTGAGTCTAAGGGCGTCTTGTGCTCTTTGTTTTTGCATATGCATATTCGCACCATGGTTGATCAAGCGTTCCGTAACCGCAAAATGACCATAATGTAGTATGCCGTCAACTGGGTGGTGTGTAATAATTCCACAACACCCGGATGTCCCTTCAAGGTCTGCGATGCTATTCGCAGCGCCTCGACAAGAACAGCGCAAAGAAGGCACCAGGCGCTGCTCTCTGACACAGGCATGGAAGGGAGGCCGAAAAAGGCAAATGTCCGCAAAAACGCAACCAAGTTACGTTAATTGAGTTAGGACATGTGATCTCGATGATACCTAAATCAAGGAGGGCGCATGACTACTTATTGGGCCACTTCCAGAATGGTGTTCCGTGCCACATTCCGGACGTTACGGCGTCGGCGCAAAGAAGCACCAGGCACTGCGCTGAGTCATGCTTGGAAGCAGAGGAGAGGCTGAAAGAGGCAAGTTTCAATCCCAATCGGGTTAGTATATATGATCGCGGTGAAAGGTGATAACCCGGACCTGCCCCAGTGCCAGTCAAGAATATTGAGAGGAGCACCTGCCAGCCAAATCAACCCACCCACTGTATCTCCTCTGTTCGACTCTGTCGTCCAACTTCGATCAGGATGCCTTTCTATCGTGGACTCAGACGGCGTCTCGGTAACAAGGAACTCGATGGAAATGCGTTTTCTGATCATATGCACGACATTGGCCGAGCCTATCGGCACCGTGCAATCGAACTGATCAGGACTTGCCAACGTTTTTCCACACTTTCCGAGCAAAGTTTCAGTCAAAATAGAGCGTTGACCAGGTATCTGCTCCCCACTAACCGTTCATCTAGTCTAACCTCGCCCTGACGAACCTCTAAGAGCGCTAGAAAAATGCGATGTTGCAATTCAGTTTGCTAACAAGTCGACGAAGAAGGCGAACCCAGAAACTGACGATCACTTCGAAATTGCGACGCGGGCTTTGAGCGACTACGAGTTGGATTTTCATAAACGGTGACTTAACACTCGTTAGTGACGCAAGCGGTTTGTTGACGGTTCGGCATCATAGCTCGACTGTTAAAGCCGCCATGGAACAAGCAACGAAAAAGGACATGGATAATAAGGACAAACAGAGGGATGTGCGTGGGAACCCTGCTTGCGCATCTTCTGCCCCCATGTCACGCTGATACCCGCCTCATACAGAGTCCTAATGATGACACGTTGATCGAAGTCGAGTTCCACATCATGTCGTCGCTTCCTTGCAAGAATCCCATTATCGTGAAAC
This sequence comes from Russula foetens, assembly GCA_003316565.1. Classification (NCBI taxonomy): domain Eukaryota; kingdom Fungi; phylum Basidiomycota; class Agaricomycetes; order Russulales; family Russulaceae; genus Russula; species Russula foetens. The sequence goes on along the minus strand of QFFA01010184.1, from coordinate 17,858 downwards.
GTGAGTGGGAAACTGGCTGGCGCGGTGCTCATATCTGATTTCTACACCAGAGAAGCTTAGCAAGGGAAGTGGCGCTTTAGCCCTAGCAGAAATTCTTTGGAACTTTAGTCATTTTGAAGGCGAGAAATGTCTCCGTCTCGCCCAGAACCCCCACTTCTACAGCCCGAGTGATCTCCCCGAGTTCCCGAGCCGTTATGGGGGTTCGTTCAGCTGCCGGCCAACGGAAAATTACAAGGGTACGATATACGTACTCACTAATAACTTGGTCCCCGAATCTGGCGTTTCCCGTCGGGTATTTTTCGAGGTTGGTGACCAAAAGCGGGCGTTCGACAACTTTTGGAACACGAACAACACCCTCATCTTCAGAGGTTGGGGCCTTATGTCTCTCCTCTTGTCCTCACTGATATGTTTTCAGATGTTACCGGAAGACTCGAGGGTGAAGCGCTCGTCGATAATTCCATGTCGCTCAACACCAAACCCGCCTTCTCGTATCGTATGATTCGTATGAGGTCTTCCATAGCGCAAACCAACGCTCCAGAACACACACGGGACTGGAAGGCCCCGATTCACGAACTGCGACGAGAGCAATTCTCACATACCGATGTCCTCATTGGCGGTCATGATGAGATGCATGATTAACAGGAAATAGGAAATATGTACTTTGGTAATTTCAACAGGCTTGTGATATCGTGATATCTGAACGCGGAGAATGGAGATATGGAGACCCCATTTTTCCTGGCGCCGAGAAATGGACACGAGGATGCCACACAACTTCTGCTGCGTTGTGATGCACTGGGGCTGAGACGGATTACCAGGATTGCGAGAGAAAGACGCCACTCCAAGGCATCTGAAAACAGGCACTATTTGGTGATACAATTGTTGCTCAAATTCCGAGCGAATTTCAACGCAAGGGATGTGTGTGATTGGACCCCATTACACCTGGCGTCACGGACGGGAAAGAGTCCTGCGAGGCCGTAGCACGGTAAGTCCGGAATGCCCGCACCGACAGAGCGGCACGCATGACCTGATGGAACACTACTATGCTATTAGTGGTGAGGGAAGTGGCCCAGAAATCCACATGACAGACGCCACGCAAGTAAATTACATCGTTACTTTGAAATTTGAACAGCGTTGTAGACTGTGCCTCCAACGACTTCCGTACAAACCTTAACCAATGAGCGTATCTCGATTCACGAGAATATTGGAGTGATAGTATTGTGGGGAGCCGGATCGGAGTGACCGAGAAAAGTGAGTTCGAGGGTTGTAGTTCTTGAAGGAGAAAAAGCCACGTTCCCGTGTCAGCCTGCTGGGTCATCTCCGAGTACTTGGTGTGGGGGTTGACGGTCGCGCGTGCGCGCGATGGCCGCTGTGATGATTGAAAATGCGGTGGTGGGACCCTTGAGGCCACCAATGGTGTCTGGGTCGGGGCTGCGATGCCACAACGCCTCCTTGCCGCCCTACGTCGCTGCGACGTGTCCACTCTCAGAGGTGGGCGAGAGGGCGATGTGCTGCGGCTCCGAGGATGAGGGGGTGGTGCCGCCGTCGACGGGAAACGGGCGCCCCGATATGACGCGCCCGTCCTCGGCGATGCTGCCGCCCGTGTCTGCGTTTGCGTTTGCATTTGCGTGGCCCTCCGATGGGCTGCTTGCCTCGATGTGTATTAAGGAAATGGTGGAAGGTCCGCTCGATGGCTTCCCAATGAGCGTGCCCGGGATTGTCTGCGAACACGGGCTACCTTCGCGTGGGTGTCGACGTTGGTCGATGACGCCCGTTTTGCTCAACTCTTGCACGACTGGGCGCGCCTTGTGTGCGGCTGGCTTCTCCTCGATGGACCACGTCCCTGGGCGGCCAGTCGGGGGCTGTGCGTTGCCTCCACGGGCACGCGAGGGTCGGGAGCGTCTGCGTCTGCAGTCTCAGTAGCCTGCTCGCTGCTCATTGTTTTTCCCCATAGTTCCTCCCCCTTGAGCTGAGCCGCTGACGCCGCTTGCACGTCCTACTCAAAGGTTGGGTGGGCTCGCGCGTCGACGTCGGAGCTGAGCCTCCGGCCTTCACGCACGCGGGTGTCTGGTTTGGGACCGTCGGGGTCGTGAGCCCGGACGTTGCAGCCCCTCGGTGGTGGTTTTGGTAGCCAAATTGCGTGCCCAATAGCCCGGACTCGCTCCGGGAGTGTCCGGCCTAACTTCTCGGGGACGCATTCACTTCGCGGTGAGGTGATTCGGAGGCAATCGACATGGAAGGGGTAGGGTAGGTGGCCTTTTCTGGGAACTGTTTTTGGGTGGTATCTCGTGTCTGACATGCGCGCTGGTTCCAGAGAGCATGAATTTGTGATTGTTCAGAGGAATGGTTAGTCTTCGGAGGAGGAAAATTTGGCGAATTAGTGTGACTATGAGCATGCGTGGGAATTTGAAGCGAGTATTGGTGTGGTTGGTTTTATTTTATGTAGTAGCGATGGAATATGTTATAATAAATGTCCCTCCTTGGGGCCATTGAACAGTGAGAAAGGTTGGTGCACCTACTTGGTGCACGTTAGGGATGAGACCATTTTATATTTTATCCGATTGAGTCGTCGAATATATGCGTTGTCACGTGACCAACCATACATGAACCTGTACCGCAACAAACTGCCTGCATTCGGGTATACATGCTTGACAGACATACATCACTTGGTGCAACAGTGTGTAAGCGCTGTAAGCTGTAGATTACATTGCGATCTGCTTGATATACTAGTGTGAGTGTGATACTGCAGAGTTGAAACGGAAAATACTGCCTTCAAAAATAACCCTACATAAAAATATCTATTGAGAGTGATCCAGCATTCCAGCGATCGTCTCAGCGTTCTCCGATCTCAGCTAGGGGCTCAAGTAATCGTACGACGTCCTCATGGCCTTCCCTCCTCGCTATGTCTACGGCCGTCTTGTGCTCCTTGTTCCTCATGTGCACATCCGCGTTATGGTTGATCAAAAGCTCCACAATCGCCGCGTGTCCATAATACGCTGCCATGTGTAACGCGGTATCGTCAAGCACATCCGGAATATCCACCACAGCATTCCTATAGAGCAAAAGTTCCACCACCTCCCGATGTCCCTTCTGCGCTGCCATGTGCAACGGGGTCGAACTAGAATCATTCTGCGCGTAAATGTCCGCGTGCCACCGGATGAGGGTCCTGACAACTGTGCTCTTTCCGGTTCGCGGCGCTAGGTGTACTGGACTCCAGTCGTACTCGTCTTTTGCATTAGGATTCGCCCCGGATCAGAGTAACGACCTTGTGACCGAATCGTGACCGTTTTCAGATGCTTCGTGCAGCGGAGTTCTCTTCTCCCGATCCTGGTGATTGATCAACAATAGTTTCGTGGCCTCCTCGTTCCCATTTCTGGACACCAGGAATAGAGGGGTCTCCCCGTCTTCATTCTCTGCATTCGTATTCGCACCACGGTCGATTAGCGAACGCATGGCTTGGACGCGTCCGAGCTGCGATGCCACATGCAACGGAGTCTGACCCTCGTCGTATCGCGCATCCACGAATATATCAACAAATCGTGATTCGTGGTACTGAGAGGGTTCCCACCTCGATTTCTGCAGCGATTTCCTTGAAATGAGGATTGAAAGCTAGCGCGGCCTGTGGGTGACGAATCAGGCGAGTGAAGGGGGGGGGGGGGCAGGAAACCGTGGGACAAACTTGGAATTTTTCAAGCACATTCGAAAGTTCACCATCATACGCCTCGACTTTCCGTTGCGAAGGTGTGTCCAAAAAGACTCTCTTGATAACTCCCACATTCTCGCTCTCCAAGTAACTGAAAGATTGTGGGCAGACTGTGCGGGAGGTCGTTCTCTTCGAGGTTACTGTCCGCGCACGTCGCCTTGACGTTTCTCACCAGTCGAGAGACCTTCCCAAGTTTGTCGTCCACGGCGTCCCACCATTTATGATGCTGCTTCACCTCCTATAGACACATCAGTAAGATAAATGGTCGTTGGAAGAGTAGTCGAACACTGGCATTTTGCGTAGTGAACTCTTCGAGGAGGCTCACAACTGGGGGAATGTACGGAAACCTGTCATCCAGGGTGCTTGCCTCCTTCACAGGTGCGAGAGAACCCTTGATCGGGCGTATCGGATGGACAGTCCTGTTACTCGCATCTGAGGGAATGTAGGTCCCTTCAGCCAGGGTGCTTCCCTCCTTCACAGGTGCGAGGGAACCATTGATCGGGCTTATCGGAGGGACAGTCCTGTTAGTAATCCGTTCCGGTGGGATAGGATCAAGGTAGGGAGCTTTGACAAGACCGATCAATAAGCCAGGAGGAAGGTGTGTGTTTTAAGAGATACTAGTACCCACGGACTAGTCGGTCGAACTTAGGACCAGTCACACGACGGACTTTAGAAGTAGATGCTCTGGGCCCGGGCAAATACCGACTATGAAGGGCTGGACAAAGGCAATCAAAGAATAGATTAAGAGTGAAAACATAGAGCTGAGAAGATGGATGGTGCCTACAGGGTGGTCGGCAGACCCAAGGAGGGTCCAAGTGAGCTTCGGCCACTGGAGAACTTGTAAGAGCTGGCCAGGACCAATAAATGAGCTAAAGGGGCATCGCGTCAAGAGATGCCAGTACTCACGGACGTGTGCATTAGCGGAAACAGGAAGCTTGGGTCCCTCAAGCACCCGCGGCCATTGAATGAGCGGAGGGGCTGAACAGATTCTGGTGAACGAGTCAGGCAAAAGGACACTACAGTAGTACTCACAAGGCGGTTGGTTGAAGGCAGGAAGGGAGACAGAACGGTCTTTAGAAGAAGTCAATGGAGCGGCGATGGGGGTGGGCCTCTCTTGTCCCAGCGTCGTGCGACGGGAGGTACGGGCTGGATAGGAATGAATGATCAATAATACGGTTGAGGGAAAGCGTCGGAACTGGGAGATATTGATGCTCACGGATTGGTTCACTGGCCATCCTGCTAGCTACAGGACGGGCATTGGAATAGACCTCTCGGCTATCCCTGAACAGGAACGGATGATCAATGAGTTAGAGGGAAGACGTCAAATCGAGGAATATTGGTCCTTACGAACTGTTGGTGGGAGAATGGTGGGATTGGGTACCTCGTGGCTCGTTGACCTGCGACGGGGGGAAAGGCTGGGGTTGGACACGACAATAAGCCACAGGAAGATGGGAAAGTGTCAGATCTGAGATGCTGGTGCTCACGGACTGTTCCGCCGACGCTACTACCGATGGGAGGGACGCTGACGATGGGTTCTTCGTGCCTCGGCGATCTGCCATTGAGGGAAGAGGCTAGATCATCAATGAGCCAAAAGGCAACTGTCGCATCAAGATACTGTTACTCACGGACTGGCTGGTCGACCCTAATAGTAATAGTGGTTGGTGTAGGGGCGCTGTAAGTGGATCCCTCGCGGCTCTCCATCTCGAGAGGGATGGGAGTGTCTGGACAGGAGTGATCGATCAATGAACTAGATTTAAAACGTCGATTCTGGGAGGCACAATCACTCACGGGCTGATTCGCTGACATGACTTCTGCCCACAGGAGACATCGTCTGAAATGGTTCATCGTTCCTCGACGACCTGCGAGATGGTGGAGAAGCTGAACAGGAATGACCAATGAGCTACAGGGCAAACGTCAAATCGGAGATATTGGCACACACAGGGTGGTTGGTCGACCCTAATAGTAACCGAGGCGGAAGGAGAGGCGACGTAGGTGTGTTCCTCGAGCCCCGGCAACCCGGGACGGAGGGGATGGACTGGATAATGGTCGATCAATGAGCTAATGGGAAAACTTCAAATTTGGAGATATCGGTATCGTGCTCACAAACTGATTCACCGACATGACTACCGGCCACGGGAGAAAAAGAGGAATAGTTTCCTTGATGCCATGACGGGCTAGGAAAGGGGGATGTCGCTGGACAGAAATGATCGATCGTTGAGCTAGGTGGAGAAATGTCAAATTAGGGAGATACTAGTACTCACGGCCTTGTCCCTCGAATCATCTAAGGGACTGGACGGGAGTGACCAATAAGCTAAAGGGAAAGGTCAAATAGGGAAGATACTAGTACTCACAGTCTGATTCATGAAAAGGCTCAGGCGACCCGGTCAGAAAGGTTCGCGGGTCCTCGGGTTTTGTTCCGCTGTGGACGGAGGGAAAAGCTGGACAGGTATCGCCAATGCGTTAGAGGGAGAGTGCTAGATCCGGGAGATGCTAGCACTCACGGAATGATTGGGTCCCATCCTCAGCCCACGTGGATAGGGGTGGCGACCGCGGCGGGCGTCCGCCAGTGGGAGGATCCGCCTCAGGAGCTGGAGCTGGACAAGATCGGGTTGACGAGCTAGAGGCGAGACGATACTTGAGTAGGGCTCACCGTGACGGGATGACCGTTTGCTGTTAGACGAGCGCGCAGCTCGGTCCCTGTTGGTGGATCCGGACATTCTTGACATTTAGTGGTATTTTGGCGACTTCTTTTTTTTGATGGCTGCAGTTGTCGATGGTGGCGGGGAACAAGGACCATGGGAAAGGCGTAACTTATATTTAGGCGCGCTCAACGAGCGTCGGGAGATGGCGCTAATCTTGGGTTTGTCATGTGACTCAAAGATCGATGCGCGCGCAAGGCCTCGAACCAGCCTCGAACCGTCGTTGCGTCCTTATCGTGAGAAAAATCGGAAACGTGGGAACTGACTTAGAACTCCGATTGACTGCCGCGGCAACTTCGGTGAGGTGATAAATGCGCAGGAGGGTTCGTTTCCTTACAGCGCGGAGTGCTGCTGGTGCGAGATGCAATCGTGGACATGCCGTATGTGCATTTTCGAGAACCGGTAGACAAAGAAGAGTACTAAAGCCGAGCCTACAAGGCAACACGTTCAATACAACAACCAAAACAAGCTGAATGTAGTTGGATCTATACTACATGCACACCGTGCCCACTCAATGGCGGACTCGTGTACGCGAGAAGCGATCGATATAAGATATCATACAAGTTAATTCTGGGAGTAGCACAAACAAGGCATCATGCAAATCAAGAGCGTGTTAGGAATGTCTCTACTTAGGCCCTACGTGTATTGCCAGTCTGCGCGACAGGGCCAATGCAAAGATGTGTATGTGAGGAACCATCTCTTCGCAGTTCGTGAATCGGGGACTTCCAGTCCGGTGTGTGATTTTCTCTGGCTTCACGTGGCGTAGGCCCCATATCAACCATACGATACGAGAAGGCGGGTTTGGTGTTGAGCGACATGGATTGATCGACGAGCGCTTCATGCTCGAGTTTTCCGGTAACATCTGAAAACATATCAGTCAGGACAAGAGGAGAGACATAAGGCCCCAACCTTTGAAGATGAGGGTCTTGTTCGTGTCCCAAAAGTTGTCGAACGCCCGCTTTTGGTCACCAACGTCGAAAAATACCCGACGGGAAACGCCAGATTCGGGGACCAAGTTATTAGTGAGTACGTATATCGTACCCTTGTAATTTTCCGTTGGCCGGCAGCTGAACGAATCCCCATATCTGCTCGGAAACTCGGGGAGATCACTCGGGGTGTAGAAGTGGGGGTTCTGCGCGAGACGGAGGCGTTGCCGACTCTGCTCTGGAAGTTGAAAGTGGCTAAAGTTCCAAATAATTTCTGCTTGGGCTAAAGTGCCACTTCGCGTGTTAAGCATCTCTGGTGCAGAAATCAGATACGAGCACGACGCCGGCCAGTCTCCCACTCACGTTTCACGACAATGGGATCCTCGCAAGGAAGCGACGACATGATGTGGAACTCGACTTCGATTAACTTGTCAGCTTTAGGTCTCTGTATGAGGTGGGTATCAGCATGACATGGGGGCAGAAGATGCGCAAGCAGGGTCCCACGCACATTCCACCGTTTGTACTTATTGTCCTTCTTCTTTGCTTGTTCCATGGCGGCATTAACAGTCGTGCTATGATGCCGAATGTCAACAACAAGACGTTTGCGTCACTAACGAATGTTTAGTCACCGTTTATGAATATCCAACTCGTAGTCGCTCAAAGCCCGCGTCGCCGTTTCGAATCGACTGTCGATTTCAAGGCTCCCCTTCTTCCACACCTTCATAGCAGCCTCGATTGCCAGATCGCATTCTTTAAGCACCCTTATAGGTCCGTCAGAGCGAGGTCAGATAGATGTACGCTTAGCGGGGAGCAAATACTTGGTCAACGCTTTATCTTGTTCGAAACTTTGATCGGAAAGTACAGAAAAGCGTTGGCAAGTCCTGATTAGTTCGATTGTACGGTGTCGATAAGGCCCGCCGTAGAGGCGCACATCTTTAGAAAACGCCAATTTATCGAATTCCTGAGATGGAGCCTCGGGGGAGGGAGCCTGAGTCGGTTGATTTTTGTCGGCTTTACGACGTGAAAGCTTCATGGTCGAAGTCGGACAGAGTCGAACAGAGGATATTTGGGACACCTGATAGGGACGCCGTGATGGCGCAACCTTATGTATGCACGCGTTGCCACATTCCAATAATGAACCAGGCACTCACTCGGTCAGAAAGGCATCGCCCTATCGGAGTCAGAAGGGGCATTTAATTGCGATCATGTCATGGTTGTACAATACAGTACCTCAGGGTCTCAGAACTGAGGTAAGCCCGGTGATCACCGAGTGATATCTTAACCCGATTGGGTCTGACATTTGTCTTTGTTGGTTCTCCCTTCCCATGGCTGAGCGCAGCGCCCGGCGCCCGGTACCTCTTTGCGCCGGCGCCGTAGCACGGCACGGTAAGCGGCCGGCCCACACCCTAGGAGGCGATCCATGACCCTGATGGAACATGGCCCAGAAATCCACGTACTAAGTCGAAATTACACCGCTGATATGAAATTTAACAGCTTTGGTGGCCGCGCCTCTACTAGTATTAGTGTCCATCAAGCTTTTTGGATGTATTGTGCGTCCTGCTGCGTACAAACCTTGACCAACGAGCGTATCTCAACTCCGTGGACTACAGTGTAAACCATAACTGCTGTAGTAGATTGTACATGACAACGGAGGAAAATATATTATCTTCAAAACCCATATGACTTGCTATAAGGAATAACCGTCTCGCGTTTCAAGTTTCCTCTCAGCCTCGGGTAATCGTGTGACAACCCCACAGCCTTATCTCCTTGCCGAGTCTAAGGGCGTCTTGTGCTCTTGTTTTCCATATGTATATTCGCACCATGGTTGATCAAAGCGTTCCGCAACCGCAAAATGATCATAATGTAGTATGCCGTCAACTGGGTGGTGTGTAATAATTCCACAACACCCGGATGCCCCTTCAAGGTCTGTGATGCTACTTGCAGCGCCTCGAGAAGAACCCTGGCGGGTCAGCGCAAAGGCACCAGGCGCTGCTCTCTGACACAGGCATGGAAGGGAGGACGAAGAAGGCAAATGTCCGCAAAAACGCACCCAAGTTAAGTTAATTGAGTCAGGGCATGTGATCTCGATGATACCTAAATCAGAGGAGCCGAGGAGGCGCAATCAGAGGATGGCGCATGACTACTTATTGGGCCACTTCCAGCATGGCGTTCCGTGCCACATTCCGGACGTTACGACGTCGGCGCAAAGAAGCACCAGGCGCTGCGCTGAGTCATGCTTGGAAGCAGAAACAGAGGCTGAAAGAGGCAAGTTTCAAACCCAATCGAGTTAGTATATATGATCGCGGTGAAAGGTGATAACCCGGACCTGCCCCAGTGCCAGTCAAGAATATTGAGAGGAGCCCTGCCAGCCAAATCAACCCACCCACTGTATCTCCTCAATTCGACTCTGTCGTCCAACTTCAATCAGGATGCCTTTCTATCGTGGACTCGGAGGGCGTCTCCGTAACGAGGAATTCGACCGAAATGCGTTTGTTCATCATATGCACAACATTGGCCGAGCCTATCGGCACCGTGCAATCGAACTGATCAGGACTTGCCAACGTTTTTCCACACTTTCCAAGCAAAGTTTCAGTCAAGATAGAGCGTTGACCAGGTATTTGCTCCCCACTAACCGTTCATCTAGTCTAACCTCGCCCTGACGAACCTCTAAGAGCGCTAGAAAAATGCGATGTTGCAATTCAGTTTGCTAACAAGTCGACGAAGAAGGCGAACCCAGAAACTGACGATCACTTCGATATTGCGACGCGGGCTTTGAGCGACTACGAGTTGGATTTTCATAAACGGTGACTAAACATTCGTTAGTCATGCGAACGGTTTGTTGACGGTTCGGCATCATAGCTCGACTGTTATAGCCGCCATGGAACAAGCAAAGAAAAAGGACATGGATATGGATAATAAGGACAAACAGAGGGATGTGCGTGGGAACCCTGCTTGCGCATCTTTCTGTCCCACATCACGCTGATACCCGCCCCATACAGCGTTCTAATAATGACACGTTAATCGAAGTCGAGTTCCACATCATGTCGTCGCTTCCTTGCAAGGATCCCATTATCGTGAAACGTGAGTGGGAAACTGGCTGGCGCGGTGCTCATATCTGATTTCCGCATCAGAGATGCTTAGCAACAGAGGTGGCATGTTAACCCTAGCAGAAATTCTCTGGAACTTTAGTCGTCTTGAAGGCGAGAAATGTCTCCGTCTCGCCCAGAACCCCCACTTCTACCGCCCGAGTGATCTCCCCGAGTCTCCGAGCAGTTATGAGGGTTCGTTCAAGAGCCGGCCAACGGAAACTTACACGGGTACGATATGCGTACTCACTAACAACTTGGTCCCCGAATCTGGTGATTCCCGTCGGGTATTCTTCGAGGTTGGTGACCAAAAGCGAGCGTTTGACAACGTCTGGGACACGAACAACTCCCTCATCTTCAGAGGTTGGGGCCTTATGTCTCTCCTCTTGTCCTGACTGATATGTTTTCAGATGTTAACGGAGCTCTTGAGCATGAAGCGCTCGTCGATCAATCCATGTCGCTCAACACCAAACCCGCCTTCTCGTATCGTATGATTAGTACGAGACCTTCCACAGCGCAAACCAACGCTCCAGAACACACACGGGACTGGAAGGCCCCGATTCGCGAACTGCTAGGAGAGCAATTCTCACATACCGATGTCCTCATTGGCGGTCATGATGAGATGCATGATTAACAGGAAATAGGAAATATGTACTTTGGTAATTTCAACAGGCTTGTGATATCTGAACGCGGAGAATGGAGATATGGAGACTGTAACCGGCACTCGGGTACAAGTATGCCGAGGTAAGCATGAGGGAACCGGACCACGTATGGCGTAGAACTGGAGAGAGTATAAATAGTGTACAAATAGGCCCATTGTTGGGCAAGTTGAATCTCTTGTCTGCCTTCCTTTCTTGAAATACTAGCTTGTTTTCCTGGTCTATTGTTACCGGTGGTGACATTAGATTCAACTTCCTTCCATCACGGAGTGGGAGCAAGGAACGCCATCGGGTAGCGGCCCGAGAGTTATCGAACAAAGCCAAATCCGGTTGAGGCCAAATACTGGCCAAATTGATGAGTAATGTGGCTCAACCCCAACACGACTTCCCAATTCCAGTACTTTGCGAGGACGAAATGCTCAACACTTCGCATGCCACCATCCCTGTTACCTACATCGACAACGAGTGGCATCAACTCCTATACAGCGACAAGAGACAACGCTTTGCCGTAGGAAAATTATTACCTGGTATCAACGCATGGGATATTGAGTCAAGCCCGATAGAAGGGGAACCCGAGCAAACTAACCAACCACCCACTGAAAAAGGATCCGAATTAACGAGTGGCAACTCGGAAGAGCAAGCCGAGGACAGCAACGAGGACAACACATCAGCGCAAACAACCAGCAGCAACGACAACACCGACGATTCGAGCAAAGACGAGGACGACTCATCCGAAGACACTACCGACCAGTTAATCCGCACTGCCCCTATCCCTGCTAGCATCCACAGCCCCATTACACCTACTACTATGTTCACGGCTGCTACATTGACCCAGCAAATGACCACCCAAACCTCTGGCGGAGGATCGAGCGGGTCGAGCGGTTCTACGAAGCCCGGGCCGGAAACAAGCTCTATTATGCATTTACATTGAGATTCGGGCCCAAAATAATGGGCGCTTAGGTGCAAAAACCAGTCTGGATTTAGGACAAGCACCTAAAAAAACTGAAAAATGTGAAATAGCAGAATCAGCATTTTTTCACCACATTCCCACCTAGATTTTGGTGGTTCAGCTGAGCACTCAAAACTTGGACTCCCACGGAGGTGTTGGCGATGAGCACCTTACACCATAGTACTATGCTATTAGTGATGGAAGTGGCCCAGAAATCCACATGACAGGTGCGACGCATGTAAGTTACATCGCTGCTTTGAAATTTGAACAGCTTTGGAGACTGCCTCCAACGACTTTCGTACAAACCTTAATCAATGAGCGTATCTCGATTCACGAGAATATTGGAGTAATAGTAGTATTGTGGGGAGCAGGGTCGGAGTGACCTAGCAAAGTGAGTTCGAGGGTTGTAGTTCTTGAAGGAGAAAAGGCCGCGTTCCCGTGTCAGCCTGCTGGGCCCATCTCCGAGTAAGTTACTTGATGTGGGGGTGGCAGTCGCGCGTGCGCGCGATGGCTGCTGTGATGATTGAAAATGCGGTGGTGGGAACCTTGAGGCCACCAATGGCGTCTGGGTCGGGGCTGCGATGCCACAACGCCTCCTTACCGCCGTACGTCGCTGCGACATGTCCGCTTTCAGAGGTGGGCGAGAGGGCGATGTGCTGCGGGTTCGAGGATGAGGGGTGCCGCCGTCGATAGGGAACGTGCGCCCCGATATGGCACGCCTGTCCTCGGCGATGCTGCCGCCCGTGTGCGTTCTCACGTGACCAACCATACATGACATGTTTGTTGTACCTGTACCGCAACAAACTGCCTGCATTCGGGTATACATGCTTGACAGACAGACATACATCATTTGGTGCAACATAGTGTGTAAGCGCTGTAAGCTGTAGATTACATTGCGATCTGCTTGGTATACTACTGTAGTGTGAGTGTGATACTGCCGAGTTGAAACGGAAAATAGTGACTTCAAAAATAACGCTACATAGACATATCTATTGAGAGTGATCCAGCGTTCCAGCGATCATCTCAGCGTTCTCCGATCTCAGCTATGGGGCTCGAGTAATCGTACGACGTCCTCACGGCCTGCCCTCCTCGCTACGTCTAAGGCCGTCTTGTTCTCCTTGTTCCGCATGTTCACATCCGCATTATGGTTGATCAAAAGCTCCACAATTGCCGCGTGTCCATAATACGCTGCCAAGTGTAACGCGGTATCGCCACGCGCCTCCGGAGTGTCCACCACAGCATCCTTATAGAGCAAAAGTTCCACGACCTCTCGATGTCCCTTCTGCGCTGCCATGTGTAACGGGGTCCAACCAAAATCGTTCTGCGCGTTAATGTCCGCGTGCCACCGGATGAGTATCCTCACGACCGCGCTCTTTCCGGTTCGCGACGCCAGGTGTAATGGAGTCCAGTCGTACACATTTTTTGCGTTGGAATTCGCCCGATGTCTAAGTAGCAACCTTGTGACCGAATCGTGTCCGTTTTCAGATGCTCCATGCAGCGGGGTTCTCTTCTCCCGATCCTGGTGATCAACACTTGCGGAGCGACGCAACAATAGTTTCGTGGCCTCCTCGTCCCCATTTCTGGACACCAGGAATAGAGGGGTCTCTCTCTCTTGATTCTCTGCGTTCGTATTCGCACCACGGTCGATTAGCGAACGCATGGCTCGGACGCGTCCGAGCTGCGATGCCACATGCAACGGAGTCTGACCCTCGTCGTATCGCACATCCACATTCGTAACTGTCACCTATCGAATATGTCAACAAATCCTGGTCCGTTGTACTGAGAGGGTTCTCACCTCGATTTGTGCAGCGAATTCCACGAAATAAGGATTGAAAGCTAGCGCGGCCTGTGGGTGACGAATCAGGCGAGTGAAGCGGGCAGAAAACCGGAAACAAACTTGGATCGTTTGAAGCACGTTGGAAAGTTTAGCATCATACGCCTTGACCTTCCGTTGCGAATATCTGCCCAAAAAGACTCTCTTGATAACTCCCACATTCTCGCTCTGTTTCCTCGCGCGTACGATTGGACCGAGTTGACTTGGGTACAATCAGGCAACGATAAGGTATCAGGAATGCATGGCGTACGACTCAAGGGACCGAAAGATTATGGGCAGACTGCGCGGGAGGTCATTCTCTTCGAGGTTATTGTCCGCGCACGTCGCCTCGACGTTGCTCACCAGTCGAGTGACCTTCCCAAGTTTGTCGTTCACGACGTCCCACCGTTCCTGATGCTGCTTCACCTCCTATAGAGACTGGTAAGATAAATGGACGTTGAAAGAATAGTCGAACACTGGCATTTTGCGTAGTGAACCCTTCAAGGAGGCGCGCAACTGGGGGAAGGTACGGAATCCTTTCATCCAGGGTGCTCGCCTCCTTCACAAGTGCGAGAGAACCATTGATCGGGCTTATCGGATCGACAGTCCTGTTCATAATCCGTTCCGGTGAGATAGGATCCAGGTAGGGAGCTTTGACAAGACCGATCACTAAGCCAGGAGGAAGAAGTGCGTTTTAAAAGATATTGGTACTCACGGACTGGTCGGTCGAACGTAGTAACAGCTACAGGAGGGACTTCAGAAGTAGATGCTCTGGGCACGGAAAAATAGGGATTCGGACTACGGGCTAGACAAAGGCAATCAAAGAATAGATTAAGAGTGAAAACATAGTTGAGAGATACAAGTACTCACGGATTGGTCGGTCGGACGTAGTAACAGCCAGAGGAGGGACTTCAGAAGTAGATGCTCTGGGCACGGGAAAATAGGGATTCGGACTACGAGCTGGACAAAGGCAATCAAAGAATAGATTAAGAGTGAAAACATAGTTGAGAGATACAAGCACTCACGGATTGGTCGGTCGGACGTAGTAACAGCCAGAGGTGGGACTTCAGAAGTAGATACTCTGGGCACGGGCAAATAGGGACTCGGACTACGAGCTGGACAAAGGCAATCAAAGAATAGATTAAGAGTGAAAACATAGTTGTGAGATACAAGTACTCACGGACTGGTCGGACGGACGTAGTAACAGCCACAGGAGGGACTCCAGAAGTAGATGCTCTGGGCGCGGGCAAATAGGGACGACGAAGGGCTGGGCAAAGGCAATTAAAGAATAGATTAAGAGTGAAAACATAGAGTTGAGAAGATGGATGGTGCCCACGGGGTGGTCGGTAGACCCAAGGAGGGTCCAAGTGAGCTTCGGGCACCGACGGCCTGGATTCACCGTATACACTAGCGGGAACAGGAGGATTGGATCCGTCAAGCACCCGCGGCCTTTGAACGAGCGGAGGTGCTGAACAGAATCCGGTGAACGAGTCGGTGAAAGGACACTACAGTAGTACTCACAGGGCGGGTGGTTGAAGGCAGGAAAGGTGACAGAACGGTCTCTAGAAGTGGTCAATGGAGCGGCGATGGGAGTGGGCCTCTCTTGTCTCAGCGTCGTGCGACGGGGGGTACGGGCTGGACAGGAATAAATGATCAATACGGTTGAGAGAAGAGGCGTCAAATCGAGGAATACTGGTCCTTACGAAGTGTCGGTGGGCGAATGCTGGGATTGGGTACCTCGCGGGTCGTTGACCTGCGACGGAAAGGATGGGCTGGGGTTGAACACGACAATAAGCTATAGGAAGATGGGAAAGTGTCAGATCTGAGAGATGCTAGTACTCACGGACTGTTTCGCCAACGCTACTACCGACGGGAGCAGGGACGCTGATGATGGGTTCTTCGTGCATCGGCGATCTGCCATTGAAGGAAGAGGCTAGGTTATCAATGAGCCAAAAGGCCTCCGTCACATCAAGATACTGTTACTCACGGACTGGCTGGTCGACTCTAATAGTAATAGTGGTTGCTGGATGGGCGCCATAAGTGGGTCCCTCGCTCCTCTCCACCTCAAGATGGACGGGAGTGTCTGAACAGGAGTGATCGATCAATGAACTAGAATTAAAACGTCGATTCGGGGAGACACAATCACTCACGGGCTGATTCGCTGACATTACTTCTGACCCCAGGAGAAATGGTCTGAAATGGTTCATCGTGCCTCGGCGTGCCGCGAGGTGTAGAAGCTGAACAAGAATGACCAATGAGCTATAGGGAAAACGTCGAATCGGAGATATTGGCACACACGGGGTGGTTGGTCGACCCTGATAGTGACCGTGGTGGAAGGAGGGACGCCGTAGGTGGGTTCCTCTGGCACCACCAGCAACCCGGGACGGAGGGGACGAGTAGTACTCGTGGTGGAAGGAGGGACGCTGTAGGTGGGTTCCCCGGGCCCCCGCAACCCGGGACGGGGGGGAGAGAGGGGAGGGCCAGTAATCGAGGTGGAAGGGACGTTGTAGGCGGGTTCCTCGAGCCTCAGCAACCCGGGACGGGGGGAACGGATGTAGATGGGTTCCGCGAGCCCCAGCAACCTGGGATGGAGAGTACGAGCTGGACAGGAATGGTCGATCAATGAGCTAAAGGGAAAACTTCAAATCGGGCGATATTGGTATCGTGCTCACTATCTGATTCACCGACACTACTACCGGCCACAGGAGGGACCTCGGAAATGTATTCTTCCTGCCATGGCGAGCTAGGGAGGGGGGGAGTCGCTGGACAGGAATGATCGATCGTTGAGCTAGGGGGAGAAGTGTCAATTAGGGAAACACTAGTACTCACGGCCTTGTTCCTCGAATCTAACAGTATGCAGCGGGGTGACCGTGTCTTCCTCCTGCCTAGGCGGCCCGCCAGTAGGGGGAAGAATCAAAGGGACTGGACGGGAGCGACCAATAAGCTAGAGGGAAATGTCAAATAGGGCAGATACTAGTACTCACTGTCTGATTCGAGAGGCTCAGGCGACCCGTACAGGATGGTTTGCGGCTCCTCGGGTGGCTCTTCGGGCTTTGCTTCGCTGGGGCCGGAGGAAGCAGAAGCTGGACAGGAATCACCAATGTATTAGGGGGAAGGTGCTAAATCCGGATGCTAATACTCACGGAGTAATTGGATCCCACCCTCAGCTAACGTGGGTATGCGAGGGGATGGCGGCGGGCGTCTGCCAGCGGGAGGAGCAGCCTCGGCCTCAGGAGCTGGAGCTGGAGCTGGACAAGATCGAGTTGACGAGCCAGAGGTGGGACAACACTTGAGTAGTGCTCACCGTTACGGGATGACCGTTTGCTGTTAGACGAGCGCGCAGCTCGGCCCCTGTTGGTGGACATTCTTGACTTTTAGGATTCTCTCGTAGGACGTGGTATTTTGGCGATTTTGTAATTGCAGTTGTCGATGTCGATGTTGGCAGGATAACTGAACAAGGACATGGGAAGGCGTAGGCGCGCTCAACGAGCGTCGGGAGATGACGCCAGTCTTGAGTTTTTCAAAGGTTCATGCGCGAGGCCTCCTCGTAGGCTCGTACACGTTGTGCGCTTGCTTTTTCCGTCCTGAAGGTCAACATTGAGCGTTTGCACGGCGAAAAACAAATTCGGAAACGTGGGAACGTGGGAACTGACCTGTCCAACCTGTCAGGAATTAGAACTCCGATCGACTGCCGCTCTTCGGCTCGGCAACTTCATAAGGCGCCTGGATTAATTGCTTTACAGCGCGGAGTGCTGCTGATGCGAGATGCAACCGTAGACTTGCTTATATGTACATTTCGAGAACAGGTAGACGATTAAGAGTACTAAAGCCGAGTCTACAAAGGCAAAGGCAACAAGTTCAATACAACCAAAACAAGCCGTATGTAGTTGGATCTATAGTCATGGTACCCGCACGTGCAGTGCCCACTCAGTGGCGGACTCATTGCACACGAGATGCAGTCGGTATATGATATCGTACAAGTTAATTCTGGGAGTAGCAGGAACAAGGTATCATGCGAATCAAGAG
>QFFA01010183.1:0-12686 GCA_003316565.1 Russula foetens | reverse complement strand
TGGTTTGGTTAGTTGTCACCCATATATTAGGGTTAGATTCCGTTAGGCCTTTTGGGTCCTCAACGTAACGTAAAACAGTCACATCTAATCCGCTAGCTCTATTGACTCTTGACTCACTCTTTCTCTTCACACCTCGCGATAGAATATGTGTTAAGATTACGAGGAACAGCACGCGCAGATAGAGGGAGGTCAGGCCGATGTATTCCCATAGATGACGCACAATAATATTCACAGGTACAATCAGTGGATAACGTTCGAGATCCGGGCCCAGGCGGGAACGCCACAACTATGGTAGGAGCGCACACCAAGGTACCGATTCTTGTATCGATATCAGGTTGGCTACGGATCGTCCCTCGACAGTCTAAATCTAATTCTGGCCTTCCTCAGGGAAACCCTTCGTGCGTTCATGACCTCACAGCCAAACTCTGTGAAGTTTTGTTGAGTATTGTATCGATTACCTTGACCTGCAATACTTGTCGCTTAGAGCCTTTGGCGGTCGAACACAATCAGGCCACGGCAATGACCATGCATGCGTTGGCTCTTCAGGCGCATTTGCGTTCTGCCCGTGTGATGACAAATGATGACGAGAGCTCCTTGCCTCGGATGTCCGGAGAGGACCTGCACCTCCCGCGATTTAAAAAAATCGCTAGCTGAGACTCGTTTATTCTCTAGTTGAATCCGAGAAACAACATTTGGAGCAAGTCATCCAATGCCTGCGCGAGGCGAATTTGATCTACTATTGGGGTGCCCAGGTCACCAACGGGTGATGCCTCGCTCGACAACGGAGCACCCTAGCCGTCACAAAAGTCAAAACTTGAACGTTTGAACCTTCCAGCGAATCCTATGACGTCCTTCGGATCGACTCGGACCCTCTTCCGTATCCGCTTCAACCGCCGCACGTTCGCCCCATAAATGTCCTCTAGCGGCGTCCCAAACAGTACTTCATTCGGATAGATCGCCGCGTGGGTGACGTCCTGTCCATCCGCGACTGCAGCAGCCTTCACCGCGAAGAGAGTGGATGACGGATGCGAGAGCGAGAGCGAGAGTGAGTCGGCGGCCCGACGCGTCCGCTGCGCGGCGAACTTTGCTTCCCCACACCCACACCCACGAACCCCGAATCCAGCCGAACGCTCACCACCGTCGCCGCTGCTGTCACGGCCGCTATTCCTGGCACCCCATGACTTCCATTATCCTCGTCTGCGTAAGACCCACTTCGCCGTGTACGCTGTCAGCTACGGTCACGGTACAGGTTCAGTTTCACCACCCACCACCCATGCCCCCAATGGAGACGGCGGAGTTCCTAATCCCGGGCACTGCAGTGCAAAAAGGTTGCAAGGCCATCGTCCTCGTCCTCCTGGACTCACATGGTACTGCCCCTGCTAGCTGTACCTAACATTCATTTTTGTGCCTACTGCTCGACGTGTATCGCAGATTGAAGAATGGGTAACCTGGAGGTCCTTCTACTCCGTCCCACCCCGTCGTATAATCGAAAGCCAGAGAATAACGAGCAACAACCCGTGAGTCATTGACTCTCCCAAGTTTGTGACAATATTGACAACTGTGCTCCGTGGCCGCAGCATGCGAGGGCGTTGAAGAGCTATGAAGGCAATTGTTGCTCCGTCTGAGAGTGCGCATATATATCATTTGCCCACATCAGGACACATGCTCAGTCCGTCGTCGTTGTCAGTGTGGTACAGGGGCCACGATTTTCCTCGTCTCAGCCAGAACTGAAACTGTACGGCGACAGGTCCACCACTACTGTTACTAAAGACTTTGCCTCGAACCTTTCGAAGGTTCGTCACTTTGGTCGCCTGCTCCTACTCCCGGAGGTTGAAGTTGAAACCCCGATAGCACAGGCTTAAACATCGTACAATTATATCTCTGGAGGTGACTGGTCGACACGCTGATACGACGAACTTTGAGGAAGTACCGTTCAAGTTCGAAGATGATTGCGACGGGATCACTCTAAAAGAACAAACTAACCTCAAAGCGATTGTTGATCACGCCTCACATAGTCATCATCTGCTAAGACTACTTTCGAATGTGACTCGTCATGACATAGGCTAGCAGACTGACTTGGACAAATAGACCTCAAGTTCTTTGAACCATTTACCGTTTTTCAGTCCTCCATGAGATGCCCCAATCGTCAATGCCCAGGGGGACGCATCCCATCGCACTACGAGGGCGGTATATTCGCATCCGTAAGACTGTTTATCTGAGACTCAATATGGGTGTACCAAGCCACCAATAGGGTCGTGACTCAGGTCATGCCTTTCTCGTCGTCCCGCAAGTCAAAACTTGAACCCTCCAGCAAGTCCCATGACGTCCTTCGGATCAACCCTCTGCCGTATCTCCCTCAACCGTGGCACATTCGCTCCATATATGTCCTCAAGTGGCGTGCCAAACAACGCCTCGTTCGGATAGATCGCTGCCTTCGCGACGTCCTGCCCATCCGCGAGAGCTGCAGCGCGCACCGCGGCCGAGCTTTCTCGCAACATGGCAGCAACCTCGGCATCCCGTGCAGAGGACGACCATCCAAAGTAGAGGACCGTCGGCATGAGCGGACGTGAGCGATCAGGTGGGTAAGCGGAAGGTATGAGGCTGTGGTTGAAGAGGCCTGCATTGAAGACGTCGACGGTGTACGACGCTGTCGTGCCATTGTCAATCTGCGCGAGCTTTTCGCCCCAGAACTGGTGTTTTGCATGTGTGGGCTGTCGCCTTCGAGAACAAATGTGTAGGAAAAAACTTACGAGGGTCTCGTTGACGATAGCCTTTACGAGGGCAGCGGAATGCCTCAAGACGGAAACATGGCTAAAGTATGCCCTACGTCGGAGTTAGAGTTTCCTCGAGACGAGGGATGTGAGGGTTGACACACCTTGTGATGCCAGGAGGCAGGGATGGTAAGGAGCTGAAGTATTCAAAGAAGGTGCCCGATGTTTTGTTGATCTGGATGTCCGGCAACGCAAGGAAGTCATCAAAGATGCCTGCTGGTGCTTGAGGCCCATCGTAAAACATATAGAGATAAATTTCAGGCTAGCAAGCGTTTAGCATTTCAAAGGAAGGGCACTATCCAACAGTGAGGCCAAGTACACACCGTGCCAGCCCGAGAGAAACTATTAATGTTGTAGGTTGGGTGGACGGCGGCTTTCGGGTCCGTCGCGCCGAACTTCTGGAATTTAGTAATTGCGGCGCTAATTTGGTCGAAATATTGGCCAGAAATTGTAGCAAACACGCCCTTTTCAAGCTAAGCGCGTGGGGAGGCTCTTAGGTGAGGAAGAATTACCCAAATATCACCTTGTGGGTATACTTTGAGAGTAAACTTGGTCACTATGCCCTGAAACGAATGTGAACCAAAAAGGAAAAATCAGAGCATTTCATGTGAGTTAGGCATACAAAATTATTGCCGCCACCCTAAATACCGCCACGTTCAGACGGTAACATAAAAGCCAGGACAACGATAGTACACACCCTGAGGCCGAAAAAGAGATCTTCATCTTTGCAGGTTACATTTCGAACTGCTCCATCTGGGAGAACCAGTTCGTATGAGACAACGTTATCAATCACAAGCCCAAACTGGCTCGTCTTCCACGAATATCCTTTTTGAGCACCAATGACTCAATGAGCAAACGTGAATATGGCCAACTGGGGAGAGAAATACCCACCTCCACCAAGCGTAAGGCCTGCAACCCCAATACCAGGTGTGCGGCCGCCTACGACATTCAACCCAGTCCCATCGAGTGCTTTGTACACGTCGTCCCACAGAAGTCCAGCCCCGACAGCAACCGTGCTGGCGCAGTGATCAATGGCGACTGTGTTGAAGCGGGCCATGGCAATCTGCACACCAGGAGTAGACGAGAAGCCGGGATTGGTTGTATGACCACCGCCCTTGACCGCAAATGGCGTGCGCGTTGCACCGAGGATGCGGAGCTGTGGTGAGCGATTAGAAAGAAGGTCGGCACCCTGGCGGAGAGATAAGGAACTTGGAAATCTAGGAAGAAGACGCACGATGGTACCAATGTCCTGTGGTGTGCCAGGCTCGACACTGCAGGCGGACTGGGCTGAACTCTGCAAGGCCCAATGGGCATTGTCAGCAATGTATTTATCAGAGTCTGTGAAATGTGATTCAGTGCGAGTTAAATCTGGTAGCCTGAGGCTTACGCGGGTAATACACGGCAGAAGTGTTGGAGATGGCCTTTGCGATGCACGAACAGGTATCTTGGTAGCTTGACGAGTTGCAATGATGTCGTCCAGGTACGGCGCGTGCGAGCGTCACAAAGGATAGGAAGGCAACAGAAGCGAGTGGGATAATTTTGATCATGGCCCACACAAGATGATGACGACGACGACGACGGTGGTGTGTAACACTGGGGCGTGTTGGGTAATTGTTTGGAATGAGAGGAACTTAGTATCGCTTTCTAGCTCAAGCTTACAGAACCAGGCCATCAGGAAACCTTCTGGCTCGTTAGACGTCTTAGCGAGCCTCGGACTTGAACTAGTATTTTGGGCTCGCTTGGGTTCCCAGGTTCGCATAGGCTCGCTGAGGCTAAGGACCTGGAGCCAGGAGGAATCCTGATGTAGGTCAATCAGTCTATTGCTAAGCTGTGTAAAGAAAGGTAGTCTGGAGGAGCAGGTCTTTATACATATGTGTGTGGTTTTGTACGGTGACTACCTATACCATTATGAGTGGAGCGACTCATTAATGAGTCGTCCTGGACGTGGGGTGTTTGCCGAGCAAGCATTAAGGTAGATAATTGCGTAGCGTCGCTTCACACGGCGTTCGGGAACCTTGGGTATATGAGCATACGGCATATAATGTCCATGCTCAATTATTTGAGCGTACGATCGTCCGACCTAGTCGGAGGCACGTTCGTGCCAGTGCGGCATGTAATATCCGTGTGCACGCACACATGGGGCAGTTCGTATCAGAGTAAGGCGGAGGCGAGTATACCACCGCCTTACATGGTGGTAGTGGTGGTGGGATGACGACGATAGACCCTTTTGTAGCAATTCAGCGTTTTAGCGCGATAACAGCACAGTGTCTCCAATTTGCCAGCGAACGCGCGCGAGGGGGGAATGAGCAAGGATCAACTTGTTGTGACTATGTAAAGACGACGCGTGGACGCGTCAATGAGCGATTATGTAACCTAAAGTGTTCATGGTGCCGCGCGCACCATCCTATATCTGTATGGTAGGGTAAATACTATGCAAAAGCCTACTAAAAGGGCTCTAAATGATGGGTGGTGCGCTTGCACGTACTGTACTATAAACTGTATGGTAAAAGTGTCCTGGGGCCCAAGGCCCGACCTCTATTTTTGCGACACCTTTATGGTGCTTCCCTTCAAAGATAAACGGGCTTGATGGGTTTCATGCTTAACGTTGCCATAAAAACCCCGATGCGGCAAATCAACTTGGGCTTTATATTCAGGCAAAAGTTGCTTAGTACGAGTCGTTCCCACATATTGATGGGAACTGGGGTGGAGTATCTGAACCAAGAGGATGGGACTATGGTGTCCAAGGGTCGAAGCAGATGACATTAAGTTCAAAAATACCAATACACCAAAGACAAGTCAAGGTCAGTCACCCACCAGAAGGCAGCGAAGCGCAGAAACAAGAACGCGCATTGCACTCATAGACGCCCAAGAACACGCAGATGACATGGCTCTGTAATGTTTATCATAATGGGAATGCGTGAATAAGGGTACGAGACGAGGACTAGGGTTTCCTGTTGATTCGAAGTACCATGTAGGACTGAGAAATAAATATTCCTTGATCTCGAGTCCGTGTTAGAAACTCACCAAGATGTCAGAGTCAAGGAGCCACCGCAGGCAACCTCCCAGGTCACTCATACCAATGTGAGGGAGATCTGCTCATGACAGGACTGTGGATTTCGTTACCGTCGTATTCAAAGAGCACTCAGGGTGGGTGATGCCGTACTGCAGCCGCGGTGACCTCGGTTTGGAGAAGTGACAGTCAGTCGATTGGCCAGCTTGTAATGTTCGTTCTACCAGCACCAGTGGTCTCGTATTGTCGTTTCTGTCTTGGTGGCTGGATGACCGCTCGGAGAGTGGTATCTCGAACGGGGTCCCGGATGCGTCTCGGCCGAACCCCAGCTCGATGATGGGGTTACTAATTGGGGTTGACAATGATGTAAACCAATCATACGTCGCGGTGTCTGTGTCTACCAAAACCTAACCCTAACCCAAACGGTGGGTACAGCATCCCTATACTACAGTAGTACCAGTACTAGTAGTACTGGCACGCGCTGTGCCATGCAGGTAATTATTTTCATTCCACTGCCTTCGTATCGTTGGCCGAAAACTACTACTTGTGTTTCCTCTAGGCCTTTTCCGCCCGTCTTCCGTCCGAGTCTGGCCACGTTAAGCAGTCATCTACCTGAGGTCCTTCTCTCTTCTCACGGCCTCACTCTCGTTCTCTCGAGTTGTCCACTTCTGGGATCGAACAAAGTCCTCACATTTTCCCCACCAACTGCCAGTGCGGTGATTGAGTAAAACAAACACAATCGAGCGCTCGGCCCAAACTTACGCCCGTCCGTTTCAGGCAACCCTGAGCCCTTTGCGTCCACATATCACATAACACAGCGAAGGTCTTAACCCTCGTCTAAACCCATACCACCATCTCGCTATCACTTCCTCACAACCAACCAGCTCCCCTTCTCAGGACCACGGTTTTCCCTCATATTTTGGCATGGGTGACCAATCAGTATCATCTCGTTTCCGGACGCGTTTCGAGTTGGCTCTCGAGTATTACAAAATAAAGACGAGAATATCATTGGTGGAGCACCCACTCGCTCAGAAACTCGAGAATTGCCATTCCGTTGAGTCGATCACTACCCTTCTTCAAGATCAGGCAAGGACCTTCGGTCAATTTCAAGGAAGAGATAGGATAATGGAATCGATCAGGAGTGCAGCATCGTTCCTATATAAGCTTTCGACCACCGGTGCCCTCGGCGATGATATAGGCCTGGTACGTCAGAAGACGCTGATGACGGTATTACATGTCTCTGATATTGTTCTATAGGCATTTACACCTGCGATGGCATTAAACACGGGCCTCGGTGTCCTACTCGCTGTATGCCTTTCTTAAGATCCTCCGTGGCGTATTCGTTGTAACAGCTGAGTGCATCAGGCGGCCAAGGGCATGGCCGACAGCTACGACGCACTCGTCGACTTGCTTGAGGCAATTGAACGCTTTCTTAAACATCTCGAGATATATACGGAGGTCCCTCAAACACCTGCCATGGACGAGCTAGCAATCAAAATAATGGTGGAGCTCCTCTCGACCCTTGCATTGGCCACAAAAGAGCTCGAGCAGGGACGATTGAGTGAGTCCGTTCTCACCGACGTATTATATAATTCAGCTCAACGTAGAGGAATTCGTACAAGGTATTTTTGGAGGAGACAAGCATACTGAAGCCGTCCTGCGGAGGCTAGGTCGGCTCTCCCTTGACGAGACTCGAACGACTGCAGCGGAGATTCTCAAAGTTGTCTACGCCCTTATCCAAGACATGAGTAAGCAAAACATACTTTACTTGTGTCTCACTGGCAATTGAGTACCCTTTCCACTAGATGGAAAAGCATCTGGTGATGCCGTCCAGGATGCTCTTGGTACGTTTTGTTGGCAACAGCGAACCTAGTTCCATACCTAAGTGAGCGTTAGAAATCCTACATGAAATGGCGAGCAATATGGAGAAATCGAAACGTCGGTGATATTCTTAATGTTACCATTGCTACTTGAAGATGTTGAGATCCCCTTCCAGGTGAGAAATCACTGCAAGATATTCGAAATTGGCTCTCCCCTCCCGATCCCTGGAGAAACCACAACACCGCTCGTGGTTTGCGCCATGAAGGGACAACGACGTGGTTCATTCAGGGCGATACATTCTTGGAATGGATATCATCCGGATCAAGTTCTCTCCTCTGGATACACGGGAAACGTCAGTCGTTGCCCTGCACGACATCTTCGCCGATACTGACGGATTTCCTCTGTCTTAGCCGGAGCAGGGAAAAGTGTTCTTTGGTGCGTCAATCTCCCAATACTTTGTCTCAAAGACTTATGGTGCTGGCTAGTTCCACAATCATAGAGAATATCGATACCATGAGGAAATGTGGGCTCGCGTCCCTAGCATTCTTCTACCACGATTTCAAGGAAGATCAAAAGAGGGATCTGCGTGGCCTGGTCTCTTCTGTCTTATTACAATTTTGTGAACAGTCCGACCCCTACTGCGACATCGTTTCCAAGTTCTATTCAACACACCGCTATGGCACACAAAGTCCTAACGACGATGAACTTGTTCGTTGTTTGGAGGACATACTGAAACTTCCAGGCCAACCACCGGTTTTCTTGATTGTGGATGCGTTGGACGAGTGCACGAATACATCCCCTATGCCATCCTCCCACCGTGAAAAGGCCCTAAAACTTTTGGAGAGGCTTATCGACTCGCAACTTCCGAATCTTCACATATGCGTGACAAGTCGGCCCGAGCCCGATATCAAGGTTGTTCTCGGGCCTTTGACGTTCCGGTCAATTTCTCTACAGGATGAAAGGGGACAAATGGAAGACATCGAGAACTATATCAAGTCGGCCATTGAGAATGACCCAAGGAACCGAAGGTGGACGACGCAGGACAAGCAGATGGTGATTGAAGCTCTCACAATTAACGCCGGCGGAATGTAAGTAATTAATAGCTAACCTTTTGAAGATCCTTGCTGATAATTGTAATGTAGGTTCCGGTGGGTGTATTGCCAGGTGGTCTATCTTCGCGGCTGCCACCCAGGACGTATCCGGCATGCTCTGGCGGAATTACCGGAGACACTCGATGAGACGTATGTGCGTACTTTGCGCGAGATCAATAAGGCCGACTGGGAGCTTACACACCGATTGTTTCAATCTGTCGCTGTCGCTTCCCGCCCTCTCCGTGTCTCAGAATTGGCAGAGTTCCTCGCATTTGATTTCAATGCCGGGGCAACCCCAAGATTCAACGAAGGATGGCGTTTAGAAGATCCAGTCCAGGATGTACTGTCTACTTGCCCCAGTTTTCTTACTGTCGTCGATATCGAAGGATCCCAATTTATCCAATTTTCCCATTTTTCTGTCAAGGAATTCTTGACCTCTTCCCGCCTTTCCGAAGCAAACCAGGATATTTCCCGTTACCATGTATCCATGACCCCTTCTCACACCCTCGTTGCAAATGCCTGCCTCGGAATCCTTCTTCATCTCGACGAAAACGTCACCAAAGACGCCGTCCAGAAATTTCCTCTCGCTCCATATGCTGCCCTACACTGGTTCGACCATGCCCGATTCGAAGGCGTGTCACGAAATGTAGAAGATGGGATGAATATCCTGCTTGATTCGAGCAAACCGCATCTCGCCAACTGGGTCTCACTACACAACATAGAATTGCCCTCCTGGAAGCTATTCAAACGAGCGGAAACGCCTTTGCCACCCAGCGGAATCCCCCTGCATTATGCTACCATCTGCGGTTTACACGACTTCGTAAAGGTGCTAGTTGTTGAGCACCCACACGACGTGGACTCTCGGGGCTTCGACAACTCGACTCCCCTACACATGGCGTCATTCAGGGGATATGAGGAGGTCGCTCGCGTACTTTTGGAAGGTGACGCGGATGTGACAGCCCAAAACGATGATGACCGGACTCCGTTACATGTGGCGTCGGAAGAAGGACATTTGCAAGTTGTGCGCGCCCTTCTTGAACACGGTGCATCGACAGCAGCGCAAGATGAGGCCGGGTCGACGCCTCTCCATCTGGCGTTGGAACCTCGAGACGCACAAGATCTACACGCCCCTAACAGCGGTGCTGATCCGAGAGCCGAAAATGAGGTTGAGAATACGCTGTCACAGTTGCATGGAACCTTCGAAATCGACTTTCTATCTTATCTGTTTTCCCAAGAGGCAAGTGTTCAAGTCACCCGCGACCATCTTGAGCGCAGAATACATGCGACAGCTCAAGGCAGTACTTTGTTGGAGGTGCCGTTGCGCCATATATACATAGGGCCCCTACGCTCCCATGCAGAACCAGAGGCGGACGCAATGGCTGGTTACGAGAACAAGTGGAATCGTTTGGATTCGCTCAGCGGACATGTAGAAGTTGCACAGCTTCTGCTTACGCACGGTGCAGATCCGACAGTCCAGGACAAGGATGGGTGGTCCCCTTTGCATTCAGCGTCGAAAAACGGATATGTCGAAGTTGCGCAGTTCCTCGTTGAGCGTGGCGCAGACCCGACAGTCCAGGACAAGGATGGGTGGTCCCCTTTGCATTCGGCGTCGAGAAATGGACATGTCGAAGTTGCGCAGTTCCTTGTTGAGCATGGCGCAGATCCAACAGCCCCTGACAAGGATGGGTGCTCCCCTTTGCTTTCGGCATCGCAAAAGGGACATGTCGAACTTGCGCAGTTTCTTGTTGATCATGGCGCACATCCGACTGTCCAGCAGGAGGATGGGTGGTCCCCTTTGCTTTCGGCGTCGAGAAATGGACATGTCGAAGTTGTACAGTTTCTTGTTGATCATGGCGCAGATCCGACAGTCCAACAGGAGGATGGGTGGTCGCCTTTGCATTCGGCGTCGAGAAATGGGCATGTCGAAGTTGTACAGTTCCTTGTTGAGCATGGTGTAGATCCGACAGTCCAGGACAAGGAAGGGTGGTCCCCTTTGCATTCGGCGTCGCAAAACGGACATGTCGAAGTCGTGCAGTTCCTTGTTGAGCATGGCGCAGATCCGACAGTCCAGGACAAGGATGGGTGGTCCCCTTTGCATTCGGCGTTGGGAAACGGGCATATCAAGGTTGCGCAATTCCTTGTTGAACATGGTGCAGATCCGACAGTCCAGGACAAGGATGGGTGGTCCCCTTTGCATTCGGCATCAAAAAATGGACATGTCGAAGTTGCGCAGTTCCTTGTTGAACATGGCGCAGATCCAACTGTCCAGAACAAGGACGGGTGTTCTCCTTTGCATTTGGCGTCGCAAAACGGACATGTCGAGGTTGCGCAGTTCCTTGTCGAGCATGGCGCAGTTTCGACAGTTCAGGACAAGGACGGGTTCCCCCCTTTGCACTGGGAATCACAGGGCGGACATGTTGAAATTGTGAAGCCCCCGGCAGCAGCCCAGAAGGTGCGGGGACTTTGTGGCATTTGGCGTCGCATAAAGGACATGTGGAAATTGCGCGGTCCCTTTTCGAGTTGCAAGTCGCGTGCGCCCTCATTGAGAGCGACACATGTGATAGCTCATGCCAAGCATGGATGAACTCTGTCGCACTGAGCGCGCGGCAAGGACATGTATGTGCTGCCCGATTCCTTGTACTGTACCGTGGAGATCTAATCGACCACAACAGCGTGACTCGTGTTCATCCCAGGTTGAAGATATCGCAGTCACTCCCGAAACAAACGGCTAAGGAGCGTTATGCCTCGGCATATAATTGTGTTTGCCTTCGAAACTTGGATGCCGAATGTGATACGGCAGCGGAAGGACCACCTCTCATTTCAGCCTGCTTTGACCGCCCCAGCGCAAGACGAACCTGGATAATGTCTCTCGTCGATATAACACTGTTATCGTAGTTTCAAATTCACCAATAGTTTTGCTTCTGAGCACTATGCCCCGTACCCCGCCCTGTCATGTACATGACTTTCGTTTCCCCACACATGATCAGGATAAAGGTCACACGCTACGGACGCGTTAGCTCCGGGTAGCTTTTGGTACGTCAGATAATTGAGATAGTCCATCAATATACATCGGTACGCTGGCAGTATGTTCCATGTGTTCACACAGAATTTAGCCCTTGTCAAATAGCAATAGAGTAGTGCTAAATTATCATGCAAACAAAAAGTAGTTATGTCTATCACTGAACGGATTTGTGAAGAATGATCCAGAACCGAAAACGTGTCCCAATGCTGGGGTGAAACCGGTCCAAATTGTAGGAATAGGTGGACACTACGCGAGTGAGTTAACTCAACGGGAATGATGGCCACGAACCTAATGCACGGATCCGCGCTCGTCTGAAAACAAGAGTACGCCAAAACCTGGAATACGCCTGTCCGCTTCTGTTGCGAGCCTTCGGGGTTGCAGTGCGGCACCACCAGGTGACCAATTGGGTCCATTCCCTTGGATCCCCGCCGATTGACACTGTTGTTAAGGACGTATCAAGGTCCCAATCGACTGGGGCGAATTTGTCCGCTAAATTGAAGCGATTTGGTTGTATCTCTCACCACAGCACTGTGTCGCTTTTCCTCGCTCGATCACCTACCCAGGCTCGAGCTGTCAACTGATAACACGGATCTGAGAGCGTCCATTATCACTCATTGTGACAAGTTGGTAGATGTTGTATCGACTCGGAGGGTTGGCGAGAATGTGAGAGATGTATGTGTGTACTCCATTTATCACGGTCGAACGCAAACTCGAATGGGATCCCCGGCATTCAAGTTTCTTTTTTTCGACCCCTACCAATAGAAGCTGCAGTACATATGAAAGAATGCGTCAAGGAAAGAAAAAAATGGGTGAACATAAACAAGAGCGATGTGAAAGTGAAAATCATAATTACTCTAATAACGTCCACCCCTACGGGCTCCGCCTGGGCCATTCCACCGAGGGCCACGTCCACCACCTCCGAATCCTGCTGAACGCCCGCCACCATCATAACCGCCACCACCAGCTCCCCC
>QFFA01010171.1:0-15762 GCA_003316565.1 Russula foetens | reverse complement strand
GGCGAGCTGCTGCAACACTAGGAGGGAGCGAGTCACGTCGGCTATTCCTCCTCCTGTGAGTTCGGCCCAGTGGGCGATGATGGCTCCGTGAGCCCTGGCTAAGATGTGGTCTGCTCGCTCCGTTGGGTCTAGGTTGTCGACTTGGAGCTGGTAGAAGGCGGAGAGCGTCGGGGATGGCGTGGGTGAAGGAGAGCGGACGAGATATGGTGTGGACGAAGTGCTGGACATGTTGGTTCGATGAGGGAGATGAGGTAGAGTGGAAATCGAGTGGGAGGCGGATGAGGGAAAAGAATGAGGATCAAAGGGGTCGTATTTATGCGGTTGCTCGACCAGCCGGGGCGGAGGTTGAAGTGAGGAATTCTGTCAGGAGTTCAGGGGTGTTAAGATCCTTGTGGTTGACCCAGGAGTCGTCAGAATGGGGGTAGCCTTTCCAGTGCACGAGGTATTGCAGCTGACGTCCTCGCCCTTTCCTCCTGGAGTCTAGAATCGCTTCGATTTCGTACTCTTCTTCGTTATCGATGATCGGAGGGGGGCGTGTGAAGGGCGTGCCGTATGCCTCCGTCTCCTTATATGGCAGGAGGAGGTCTACGTGAAAGACGTCGTGGATTTTCATCGATTCTGGAAGGCGCAATTTGTATGCCACCGGTCCGATCTTCTGGATGATGGGGAAGGGTCCGTAGCGCTTAGGGGCGAGTTTCTTGTTTCCTGTGATCGAGAGATTACGTCCTTCCAGCCAAACTTGGTCTCCTTCTTTCATCTCCGTTATCTTTCGGTCATCTCGGCGGTTTTGGATGTGGGTCAGGAGCTGTTGCGCCGTTTGCCTCGTTTCCTCCAGCATCTTTAGGCGTGTTTCTGCTGCTGGTACGTTCGCTTCGAGGTGTTTGAGTATCACCTGCGGCTTTGTTCCTAGAAGGAGCTCATGAGGGGATCGTCTCGTCGCGTCGTGTCTCCATGAATTGTGGGCGAACTCTGCGACGGGAAGGAGTTGGCTCCAGCTGGCGGGTTTACTTGCCGTCCAAGGGCGAAGATATTGCTCTAGCCAGGCGTTCATGCGTTCCGTCTGTCCATCAGTCCTTGGGTGGAAGGCCGTCGAGAGATTCTGTTGGATTCCTAAGGCCTTGCACATTTCTCTTGCGAACGTTGATGTGAATCGGGGATCTCGATCAGAGATGATTCTTTTGGGGAGTCCGAACCAAGGTACGAGGTGTTTCAGATACTCGTTGGCGACTCCTGGTCCGTCGATTGTCTTGTGACATGGGATGAATTTAGCTGCTTTCGAGCATCCCTGATCTACGATCGTGAGCACAGAGTCGAAGCCCTGCGATTTCGGGAGGTCTGTAATCAGGTCCATCGACACGTATTGGAAGGGGCCGTCTTCGACATGTGCATCAAAACGTTGCAAAGGGGCTTTTGATCGGTGTACGTTAGTCTTCGACTCCTGGCAGCGTGCGCACCCCTTGACGTAGTTTTCCACGAAGCTGCGTAGTCTGGGTCCTTCGTAGTGTTCTCGTACCAGTTCCCAGGTATTCGCGATGCCTGGGTGTCCTCCGGCCGGGGAATCGTGAATGGTTTGGAGGATCGAGCGGCGTTGTTTAGGGTCGTCTGGGAGGAAAATTTTGCGGGCGAAGAGGTGATCTGGTAACAGCGTCCGAGGGAGGTCAGAATCCACCCCCTTGTTAAGGTCTTTCCTTCGGGAGAGGAGGTCGGCCACTGTGTTGGTCGTACCAGCGATGTGTTCGAGGGTGTAGTCGAAGTCTTGGAGGAACTCAATCCAACGTGCTTGCCGTCCAGACACCTTTTGGGGTTCTCGGAAGTATTGAAGGTTTTTGTGGTCCGTAAGGACCTGGATGGGGTGCTTTGCACCAAGGAAGAGGGGTCGGCCGCATTTGAAACCAAAGACGACTCCGGCGAGCTCTCGATCGTGGACGTCGTAATTCTTTTCAGCTGGGAGGAGGCTTCGGGAGTGGAAGGCAACCGGGTGAACACCATCATCATATTCTTGGGCGATGACAACCCCTAGTGCGTATCCAGACGCGTCGGTATGCATGATGAAGGGGCGTCCCCAGTCAGGGGTTTTAAGGACAGGTTCTGAGGAACAGACATCTTTGAGTTTCTGAAAGGCTCGTTGACATTCATTCGTCCATTCCCACTGGCGATTTTTGCATGTGAGGTCGTTTAGCGGGCGAGCGATGTTTGAAAAGTCCGAGATGAATGCTCGGTAGAAGTTGCAGAACCCTAGGAAACTGCGTACTTCTCGGACCGTCGTTGGGACGGGCCACTGGGTGATCCCCTGGATCTTAACTGGGTCCATGCGGACTTGGCCGTTGCCTACGATCATGCCTAGGTACTCTATCTCCCGCTGGTGGAACAGGCATTTCTCGGGCTTGAGGAATAACCCTAGTTTTTCTATTCGTTGTAGCCACTCATGAACCGCTTCCTTGTGTTTTTCCAGAGAGCCTTTGGTGTGGATGACGAAGTCATCCATGTAGACCAATCCTGTTTGCTTGGCCTTCAGGTCTTTGAAGTCGTCGTCTACCATTGTTTGGAATGTAGCCGGGGAGTTTGTCATTCCGAAGAACATTACCGTCGGCTCGAAAAGGCCATCGCTGGTTTTGAAGGCTCCTTTCCACTCGTCTCCTTCCTTGATACGGACGTTGTTGTAGCCCCATCGTACGTCGAACTTGGTGAACCATTCCTTGTCAGAGATCTGGTGGATTAGGTCGGAAATGAGAGGTAGAGGGTATTTGTTGGGTATGGTCCAAGCATTTAATCGTCGGTAATCCTGAACAGGGCGAAGCTTTCCGTCCTTCTTTTTGATAAAGAAGAATCCGCTAGCGTACGGAGATTTAGATCGTCTGATGTGTTTCAACCGCAGGTTTGTTGCTAGGAACTTCTTCTGTTCTTCTCGTTCTGCGGGTGACAGAGGATACACCCTACAGTTGATGGATGCCGGGGCATCTGGTTTGAGGTCTATGGCGTGATCCCAAGGGCGGCGATCGGGGAATTTCTCGGAATCTCGCTCGTTAAAGACTGATGCGTAGCGATGGTATTCCGGTGGTACTAGTTCTCGCCAGGGCTTTTCTTCCCGATTTTTTGCCACCTCCGCGGCTAACTGTTGGGCCACTGTGGTCCTTCGGACTTTGATCTGTTGCCAGACCTCGTCGCCCGGGGCCCATCCGTTTAGGGAGCGCACCCAGAGTGGAGCGTCTTGTTTTCTCTTCTTTCTTCCCTTCGGCAGGATACAGCATCGGTCTGCGTCTAGCGTAGATGCGGTGGTGGAACCTTTGACATGCGCTTCTCCCCAGTTGACCTGGGGTTCATTGGCTTCCAGAAAGGGGTAGCCAAAGATGAAGTCGTCCGGGCCTAAGTCTGCGACGAAGAAAGGGTGTGTCGCTTTGATTCCATAGTGGTCGACGATGAGGTCGACTGCTTCGCTGATTTTCCCTGCTCTGTTGGGGGTCCCGTCTACATTGCGGACTGTTCGAGGGGATGTGAGTTTTCTGGGTTTTATTCCGAGTTCTTTTACTGCTTGGGGGTTAATGAAACACTCTGTGGCTCCACTGTCTAGGAGCGCCTTTCGATCGACTCGTTTTTTGCTGGTTCGGATCATGAATGGCACGTAAATTGCTTTATTCTTTGATCTGTACAGGGAACCAGCCCCTACTGCCCGAATGAGAGTCGTTACATTCAGGCTTCGACAAAACCCGCGTCTGCCCCCAACTCTTGGAGGCTGCGTACGAACGTTTCCCTTTCTTCATCACTAAACTTCTGGGCGTACATGGCGAGGGCCGCTGGGTCGCATCGATGGTCAGGGAGGGCGTCTTCCTCTACTGAGTTGACGATTTCTACCGTCCTACTTGCTGGTTGGCGACCTCTCTTTGAGGGGCATGTGCGCGCGAGGTGC
Organism: Russula foetens; assembly: GCA_003316565.1. Classification (NCBI taxonomy): domain Eukaryota; kingdom Fungi; phylum Basidiomycota; class Agaricomycetes; order Russulales; family Russulaceae; genus Russula; species Russula foetens. Next base: position 11,858 of record QFFA01010171.1, on the reverse strand, counting down.
CCTTGTTTCCCACATTCGAAGCAGCGACCCGTTTTACGGTATTCCTCTTTCTCCTTGTCGGTGGATGCTTTGCGAGCCACCGCCGATGTGTCCATGGCATCGTCGTTTCGGGGGGGAAGGCGTGGCCTGGCCGGCTGGGTGTTGCCTCGTCCTTGGTTACGTTGATTCCCTCCGCCTCCTTGTCCCTGTCCTCGTCGCCAGTAGAAGTTGCCAAAGTTGCCTGGGCGGCGCTGTCCGTCGTTCGCTCGTGAATTGGGGGGTTGGGATCGTCCGAAACTATCCTTGATAGCCTGAAGTCGGAGCCAGCTGCGTTGTTGCTCCTGAGCGCCTTCGCTCCATTGCCTGAAATTGTTGGGCTTGTTGTAGCGGACGATCGACTCGACTAAGGGGAAGGGGAGGCCCTGTGCGAAGAGCTTTAGGTTGGAGGCGTCGTCTACGTCAACTCCAGCTCGATGGGCGAGGCGTTCGAAGGAGGCGATGTACTCGTCGATGTTCCCTTCCTGCATTTTGAGCTTAGTGAGTGCCTTCTGTGCCTTTTCGCTCTCCGCGTAGTCGACGAATGAGTCTTTAAATTCGCGCTCCAGTGCCTGCCAAGGGGAGCGACCTAGAAGTTGTCCTGGGTTATTGTGTATATCATCCAGGTATTCGTACATTCGCTCCGTCCAACCTTCCACTTTGGGTCCTTCGATGAGGGACAAGAAGTATGCGCACTTCTTGATGGGGTCGCGAGCGATGGAGGCAGTGTTGTTCATGAGCATGAACCTGCGGAACTGGGTGAGGAATCGCATTGTGCGATCCCTATCCCCGTCGAAGCGATCTGGGGGGTTGCCTTCCAGGCGGACGTGGCCCAACCCGTGGAGGGCGTTTATCGTCATGGGGTCGTCTCCCGTTCCTCCTGGCATTCCTGGTGCCCGAGGAGGTCGATCGGTTGGGGAGGATCGGCGTCGATCGTCCTCATCATCATCGTCATCGTCGTCTGGAGGCCCTTGGCCGAACCCTGGTTGTCTTCCCATTGCTCGTGCTTGGAACTGTGCGAACGATTCACTTGGTAGCAGGGGGGTCGGCATGGGCATCGGTTCTATTGTTTCGGGGACGGAGACAATTTGGGTAGGGGCAGTGTCTGGTGGGACGGCGGAGGGGGGACGTGTGATCGGTTCTCCGGTCGCTCGGAGTTGGGCGTAGTCTATCCCGTTTAGGGGAGCATCGATCAGGGAGAGGGAGGGTCGCGCGAGACGATGTGCTTCCCAATCCGTGGTGCGTCGACGGATTTCGAACCATACTCCGTAGATGTTGGTGACAGCAATCCTGGCTCCATTGAGGGTGGCATAGTAGCCTGTCCAGGGGATCTGTGGGGCCTGCGCGGTTCCTGCCACGCAGAATTCGGTGTTGACGGCGTACTCCGATGGGACGGTGTCCTTTCGTTCTGGTATCGCCAATATGGGTAGACGTAATCCTCCCAACGCAGCTGGGGATGGGATCTCACTGAGCGCTCTGAGGCGCCAGTCGGTGGGGGCCTTTGATTTGCCTTTCGAGGAGGAGGGGTTCGGTGTCGATGTCATGGTTCGTTCGTTTGTCGGATTCGGATTCGGTGAAGCTCGTATAAGCTCGTTCTATTGTCACGGTCAGATCACCGTGTCAGAACAAGTCGTCGTTTCGAGGTCTATTTCTGGAGTCCCTTCGTGAGACAGTCACAGGGTCCGTTGTCGTGGGCTACTGCCGGAGAGAGATATTGGCAGAATCGGTAGTCGGGCTTGACTTCTGTCGTAGCGGGCATGTGCGAGCGAGGGCCAAGAGTTGGCACGAGCGAGTACTTATTGCGACTCGAAGACAATGGCTGGGGTTCGCTAAGCAACGCTGTAGACGTCCTTAGATTCCTGAAGGTTCAGTTCACTCGAGAGGAGACGAAACGTCTGTATTCCACAAGAGAACGAGCTTAGAGCTCGTCCTATGAAACGCACGTGCTTATATACATGAGGCCTCACGGTAAACATGAGGCGAACGAGTCAGAGATAAGAGACATGCGCGCAGCGCATGTTAGACGAGTCAGAGATAAGAGGAACGGGTACAAAACGTGTAAGCAACATGTTGGAGGCGAGGCCGGACACGAGAGCGACAGTCAGAAGGGAAGATGGAAGGGTAGAGAAAGTAAACGTAGAGGGGAGCGAGTCGTGACACTGTTGGTTAATAACAAAAATACCCTCGGAAGTGAAATGAAGTTGGCCGGCTACAGTGACCAGACAACCATCAAGAAGATCGTAGCAAACAAGGGGTACGAGTACGCCCTCAAAGTACTTGAGCCATAAAGAAGGGAATTGTCCAAAAATAAACTTGATGGAGTCCACAAAAGAAGTCTCCAAGTAACCGAAAGGGAAGGTGGAAGGGGGGTGTAGTCTGACACGAGCACAAAGGGTAATGGATGGTAAAAAGTCCAAGGCAGGGATCTGTACGTCGTGAAAAGTTAAAGCCCGAAAAGGAGAAACGAAATAATTGGGCACGTTCTCTAAGTCTTCTGCCCGGGGGATGGTAGCAAGGAAATCTGGAGCTAAAAACTCAGCTTGCGGATACCAGATCCTCTCTCCACGTTCGTAGACGACCTGGTAGAGATGCGGGTGACGATGGGTCGCAGCCAAGCACGGAGGTGGCACAAAAAGGTTGGGGAAAAGCTCCGGCTCGGGAAGCGGGAGTATGGGGGCGGTGGTGACGACGATGGGCAATGGACTACGTACAATGTAGTCGGGCGAGGGTGCGCGGGACAGTGGGGCTGGGGATGGGACACGGTGTATGGGGGCTTCAACGATGGGCGTGGGAGTTGGAACTCCGGGATGTCAAAGTGGGGATCTGCTGGGGGGTACTGGAGGGCCGGCGATGGGTCTGAATTGGGTAGTGTAGCGGCGACGTGGTGAGTGGGCGATGGCGGGATAATGGGGCTGGTCTTTTTACAATAGGTAAGCTTGGAAGCAGTCTGAGTAAGTCTGGACGCTACCTCTTCCTCCTTAATATGGACTAACTCGCGCGTAGCAACAGCAGCGAGGATGTCGAGGAAGTGGGCGGGCAACGGCAAGTGGACGAGAGGTGGTGAGAGGAGTGGAATTGACTCGAATGAGTCGACAGAAGGTGGCGGCGGCGAAGGCGGACGATCCCGAGGAGCTCGCTACTGAGAGTGAGGACGAGGTGGCAAACGCGGCTTGAAATAGAAGTGGTGTGCCGACAGCAGAGGTCGACGGAGAGGCGGTATAGGCCTGGGGAGCGGCGGTGATGGGGGATGGCAAAGGCGAGGGGGCAAAGGCCGACTGGACGGAGGTGGCAGGTGAATATCCAAGTGCCCACTGAAGGGAGTTCGGAGGCGAGTAGGCGGGGGACCAGGAAAGGGTGTTCTGGAGGGTGGCGTCAGATTCTTGGCAGTTATATTCGTACGTACCGTCAAGTGCATCCCAAAAGTTGTCAGGGAGTGGGTTGGTGTCGTCTAAGAAATACAGTAGGATGACGTCGAAGGGGACCTCGAAGTTACGGAAGGACACTTGTCATTGTCCGAGACAGTCAGCTCCAATATTAGGAGACTATTCTAATATCGCAAACTTACTACTTTTTGAGCAGCAGGAAGGGTGGCAACTTGGGCTTGGAGTTGGAGGTGACTGTACCAAAGGCAGAAGAGGGAACAATAGGCGAGGAGGAGTGAGAGGGCAAGGTGGAGGTAAGGCTCCAGAGTAGATGATGGGGGTAGACAAGAGAATAGTCTGGGGACTATTCGCTACAATTCACAGGTCTTATATACTAATACAGGGGGGTCCGTGCGCTACTTAAGGGTAGGTCAATCAACGGACTATGGGTACGAATCTAACCATATATGGTACAAGGTGATCAGTCAGCTGTATGTCAGAGTCTAAAAGTATATGACTTATTCTGCTGCGCAATAGCATGATTGCTGCGCAGATGAGTAAGGCTGCTGTGCAATGCTGTGCAGCCCGGTAAGCCCTTCTGATTGGGCCGGGGATCTCGGGGTTGACTTGGTCATTTCGATTGTCTTCCAGACATTGGTAACTGGGCGGACCACTTTCCCGAAGCGGGCCGTTCGTGCTATCCGGACTGCTTGTCCGCTAGGGGCGCGTGACTGGACTTGGGCACATGACACATCACATGATCTCGAAAGTGCGGAGGGGTCACGTGATCGATCTCGTGACAGGGTCACATAAGGTTTCCCAGGATCACATGACCCCGGGTTTGACTTCAATGCTTGACTATAGCTTGGCTTTAGGGGCGGGACTTGTGGACTTAGAGGTATCACTAGCGATCCCCTCTTTAGCTTGGGTGTTACAGAAGGCGGGTGTGTCACAGGTGCTTGCACACGTGCTTGTGTAGTAGTCACAATCGCAGCCGAAGGCCGCGGTCGCGACAAATGTCCCTATATATCTGAACCCTAAACCGGGGGTGGGAGGCAACGGAAATGCAGACCCAGGCAAGGCAGCGGGAATAAGACATAAATGCGGGCCCAAGTGCACCACTTGGGGAGAAATATGCAGCTGGAACTGCCACAGACAGGTTCAGGCGACCGGAATGACCCTCAGCAGGGCCGGTCGCCACAGCAGGAGGGGATGCGCGTGGGGGAGAATGCCCCGCAACACAAATGTGCATATAGCCGGGTGCTTGGCAATGCCGCAATCGGGGCCACCACGGACAGGTTCACGCAAACTATTAAACCCTCAGCAGGAATGTCTGGTACAGTGGAAGGGGGCGCATGTGCGGGGGCATGCACAGCAACTTGAATGTGCCTGCCGTGCTGTTCTGCCTTCTCAATGAAAAATTGACTTAGATTTTTCGTACTCGCACCACCTGCCCCAATGATCGGCCTGTGTCATGCCATGTACCTTATTTATTTTTAAAAAGTGCATGTGATAAAGACAACATGTGCAATGGGTAAACATTTCAGCAACTGGCATGAACAGGCTGATCATTGGGGCAGGTGGCACAAACACGAAAAATGTTCAAGTCGATTTTTCATTGAGAAGGTGGAATGGCACAGCAGGTGCATTCGCGCACCCCCTCCCACTACACTGGACAGCCCCGCTGAGGGTTAAATAGTTCGTGCAAACCCGTCTGCAGTGGCCCCGATTGCAGCATCGCCAAGCACCCAGCCGCATGTACATTCACATTGCAGGGCATTCCCCCCCATGCACATCCCCTCCCGCTGCAGTGACCAGCCCCACTGAGGGTTATTCCGGCCACCCGAACCCGTCCACAGCAGTTCTGGCTGCACATTCCTCCCCAAGCAGTGCACTCAGGCCCGCATGTATGTCTTATTCCTGCTGCCTCACCCAGGTCTGCATTTCTGTCACCTCCTGCCCCCAGTTTAGGGTTCAGATATGTAGGGGCATTCAAATATACTGTTTTGGGCTGAAATAATGTGCAGGAATGTACTCGCATATGCGCATTTATCCCCGGGGCACCCACTTGACTTGCACATATTTTTGTTAGTGGCACATGCCTTATGAGCACGTCTTTTATGTTTGTTTTTCTTACATAGACTAATACAAGATCTCTTTATTTGCTGAGTACAAATTTCTGACAGGTGAAACAAGAGAGAACCAAAATAGTGGATACCTTCCTCTTTGGGAGTGTGACAGGATACGTAATCTACCACCCAAACTGCTCAACTAAAAATGACAGTTGGCCTTTTTCAGCGGTAAACGTCACACCCAAAAAAGGAAGTCACTCCACCCAAAAAGGAATGAGCCCAGTAGTTCGGTACACCTGTCTACACCTGTCAGAATTTCGTACTCAGCAAAATAAAAAGATCTTAGAACTGTAAAAACATAAACCACGTATAGCAAGAAAAAAAAAACAAAGTATATGTTCCGAAATCATTGCTAAGCAAAACAAACATAAACTACATGTTGCTAAGGCACATGCCACTAAAAAAGTTCTGTCCAAGTCGAGTAGGGGAGCCCAGGGATAAATGCGCACGCAAGTGCATTCCTGTGCATTTATTCAAGCAAATAGATTTCTCAGGGGTTCTCCCCACTTGTCCAAACCCTAGACCGGTAGTGGAAAGGGGCACAAACGCGTGCCCAGGCAATGCAGCAGAAAAACGTGAGACTGTGAACCCACGCGCACCGCTCCAGGGGGAATATGCAATGGGAAACACTGTGGACGGTTTTGTGCAAGTAAAATAACCCTCAGCAGGGCCGGTCGCTGCATTGGGAGGGGACGCACACAGGGAGGAATGCACAGTGACACAAATGCACATGCAGCTGGGTACCTGGGCAATACCGTGCCGTTCCACCTTCTCAATGATAAATTGACTTGGAAAATTCTCATATCCGCACTACCCGCCCCAATGATCAGACCAGTTTTGTGCCTATTTCCAAGTCGATTTATCATTGGGAAGGTGGAACGGCACAGTATTACCAGGCACCGGCTGCATGCGCATTTGCATTGCCAAGCGTGCCCGCCCGCGCGCGTCCCCCCCACTGCAGTGGACAGCCCCACTGAGGGTTATTTTACTTATGTGAGCCCGTCCACGGTGTTTCCTGTTGCATATTCCCCCTGGAGCAGTACGTGCGGGTTCACAGTCTTGCGTTTTTCTGCTGCATTGCCTGGGCACGCATTTGAGCCCCTTTCTGCTACCGGTCTAGGGTTCGGACAAGTGGGGAGAACCCCTAAGAAATCTATTTGCTTGAATAAATGCGCAGAAATGCACTTGCACGCACGCATTTATCCCCAGGCTCCCCTACTCGACTTGGACAGAACTTTTTTAGCGGCACGTACCTTAGCAACACATGGTTTATGTTTGTTTTGCTTAGCGATGATTTCAGAACATATACTTTGTTTTTTTTTCTCGCTACACATGGTTTATGTTTGTTTTACAGTTCCAAGGTCTTTTTATTTTGCTGAGTACGAAATTCTGACAGGTGTAGACAGGTGTACCAAACTACTGGGCTCATTCCTTTTTGGGCAGAGTAACTTCCTTTTTTGGGTATGATGTTTACCGCTGAAAAAGGCCAACTGAAAATGACCCCCCTGTCACACCTTGTGACTTTAGCCGGCCATGGGAAACCCTGGAATCCATTCCTGAGAAAAGTTCAGGATTTTTTGCATTGCTGGTTGGGGCCTTAGGGGTGAGGCCTGTAAGGCAGGATATGAGAGTGACACAGAACAGAAGTGGGAAAGAAAGGTAGGGGAGCAAGTCATGACAGTATCCCAGGCTGCACAAACAGGGCTGATAGGGTCAGTAATAGTAAATCTCCTGCTATTTGACATTTAATCTAGGCACTAAGTACCAAGAATATTGAACTTTCCAAAAAAAAAAATTATAAGTTTGGGACCTTCTAGAATCTAGCGCTATCTAGCCCTGATACTGTAAACTCTGGGGACTACTCCCATCCTTCAAAGCTTCCTGTCCACCCTCCCTTGTCTCTTATACCCGTTGTGCCTCCCAGCTTGCCTTTAGCTTTCGACTTGCGTCCGTTGAGTTCCTTGTACATCTCCCGCATTTCTGTCTTACCCGGCTTCTCAACTGCTTCTGCTTCAAGACGCCAACGCTCCTCCCGGATTTCTCGAGGGGTCTGATATCCAGATGCTGTAGGTGACGCATGTCCAGAGCGGGATAGGACAGGTCCGAAAGGCGGCGAGTCGGAGCGAGTTGAAAGCATTTGTGCATACATGAATGACTACAGTGCTCCCTTCTTTAACATGTGGAGGCAACAGCGCTTCAAATTGACACGTACCCAGTTTTGTTTTGACTCGCGCTTCGTCCATTTTCCCTGTGGTAGGCTTGTATCGTAAAAGTTCTCCTTTCTATAATGTTGAAACCAAACTGAACAAAAAGGGCTGTCAGTTCTGACACAGAACACATGAAACGGGGCCTACCATAATTTAATGTCTGACTCCTGCGCCATTTCCGACAGACACGTGCGCATCGAGCGAGGTCACGGATTCCGAGCATTGTGAAGATTCGCTGAGAAATCTCGGTGGGAAATACTCTAAGAGGGTCGGTAGATCGCTTGGCGGATGAGGATGCCGTAACTAAATGTCCACGAGCGGGGCGATTGGGCGTTCCGCGAGAAGGCGATGGTGGGCGCGTGGATGGACGAGAGCGAGCAGGTGTTCCTGGAAGTGAAAACTAGGTGTCTTGAGAAGTACTGGGGCATACAGGAGTATGATATGGAACGCACCACGTTGACAAGTTCATCATCTGAGTCATCCTTATCGTGGATAAGAGCATCAAGGCGTTCGTGTGCCGAGTGCTTCAAGACCCCTTGTAGGAGATTTGATGCCATCGCCAGCAGTAGTGGTTGGGTATGTAGTGAGGGGCGTGATAGGGCGAATGTGCGAATGTTTAAGTAGAGATTCATGACATCAAGCTTACATACGCGAGGAAATCGTACCTTTCGACACACAGCACAATAACTTAACACACTTGCCGTTATTGTCTCCGTAACATACTGTAATCGATCCACAGGTCATTCACATGGACATCAGGGCAATCAAGAGTCCGGCTGTTGACGGCCTTCCCGATGTCCGTATGGCCACCCTCTCCAACGACATCATCATGGAAACTGCACGTTCTGGCACAACCATCAAGAACGGAAAATTCCAATTGTGGGAGCGCGAGCTCCTTGAATCATCCGAGGTTCGCCGCAAGTCCACAGTGGCACAGTTATGCACGTGGTGTCATTCTAGGATTCAATTCGTGCTAAAGTCCTCCCTTTAGATTTCCTCGATTATTATTTTCAACTTTTAGGCTACATCAGTGCCCGCAGAGAACGTCGGACCACATTCGATGAAGACACGGCCTCACGCAACCTCACCACAGCGGATTACAATAAAGAGTTCAAGTCTTATTGTGGGCGTGAACGTGTCCTTCTGCGGAGAAGACGCGCAAAATTGCGGGTGGAACAATTCCACATCATAGCTCAAGTTGGACAAGGCGGATATGGCGAGGTGTACCTTGCACGCAAGCAAGAGACCGGTGAAGTATGCGCTCTAAAGAAGATGCGTAAACGTACGTTGTTCAAGATGGACGAGGTATGTCGCGTTCCGTCTTCCATAGCCATCCTCCGCCTTTGACCGGGATTCACCCAGGTCAGACATGTCCTCGTTGAGCGAGACATCCTCACTGCGACGAAAACCCCGTGGTTGGTCCGTTTGCTGTATGCCTTTCAAGATGCACAGCATGTATACCTCGCGATGGAATATGTCCCCGGAGGCGACTTTCGGACATTGCTTAACAATTCGGGCGTCCTCAAAGAGGAACATGCGCGGTTCTACATCAGCGAAATGTTCGCGGCTGTTTGCGAACTGCACAAGCTCGGGTACATTCACCGGGACCTAAAGCCGGAGGTGTGTACGCCCAATCATTGGGAAGTCCAATTAGGAGAATTAAACCGCGACAGAACTTCCTCGTTGACTCTACCGGCCATGTTAAACTCACGGATTTCGGTCTCGCCACAGGTGCCCTCAATCCTAAGCGCATTGAATCACTAAAGATCAAAGTTCGTCCACTCTTTCTCTCTATGATATATTCTAACGAGTACTGGAGTAGCTTGACAAAGTTAAAGATAACCAAATCGTACATCGTTCCACCATGGAACGGCGCTCTCTCTATCGTTCCATTCGAAAAGAGGACGTTCGTTACGCAGATTCAATTGTCGGCTCGCCAGACTACATGGCACCCGAGGTACTGCGCGGAAAGCCCTATTCCTACGCGGTCGATTATTGGTCTTTGGGGTGCATTCTATTCGAGTTCCTTGCGGGCTTCCCCCCTTTCAGTGGTGGCACACCGGACGAGACGTGGACCAACCTCAAAAACTGGACTAAAGTTTTACGCCGTCCTGAGTACGACAAACCGGAAGACTTGATTTTTAACTTGACTGACGTTGCATGGGACGCCATCACTCGGTATAAGTCCTCATGCATGCTGCGATGCATTTCCTGACACGCTGTCCAGACTCATTGCACACACAAGCGTGCGGTACTGCACTCTTGACGCCGTTCGCGCTCATCCGTTCTTCAACGCAGTGCCGTGGGATAACCTTCGCGGCGGCCCGGCGCCATTCGTTCCTGCTCTAGACTCTGAGGAAGACACGGGATACTATGACGACTTTACTTCGCCGGAAGACATGGCCAAGTACGCCGAGGTACGCGAGAAACAGCGCAACGTAGATCGGATGCGCGAGAAGGAGGAGCCTTTCGCACGTGGCGTTTGGGTAGGATTCACGTTTGGGAAAAACGGGCCTGGCGTTAAGGCGTTAAACGCGATGGGCGATGGCGGTGATGATAAAGGCACATTGGCCACGATTTTTTGAGCGTTGACAGGGACATAATAAGCCTCCAGGAAAATTTGTGACAGATGTTTGATGCGATGCTGTCGGAGTCGCTGGTGCCTAACTGGAGTTGTGGCGCTTTACATCAGCGGGAATAATTCATTCATCTCCACAACTTTGACGTCGTTGCAATCCCCCCTTTGGTTTTCTATGGATCCAGGAACCAAAGGCTATAAATGTCCGATTACTACTATATATGCAGAATAAATAGACGAAAATTTCTCGCTACATTACAAAAAGTACATTCTCCCCATCGTGAACATAACTTGAAGCATAACGGGCCAAGATAATATGAAGACACATTCTCCTCAAAGTCACCTATCCGTTGGGAGGACCCGATGCAACTCATCCATGCGTGCCCTTCATCGCATTTAATAAAGATTTATGGGCGATAGGCCAACGGGGACTCACAATTCGTCATCATCTTCGGTGTGGTCCTTCACACGGAGATGAATCATAGGCAAGGAAAATACCAATCCTGCGATGAGGATTGCCCAAGTTGACAGGAATAGATTCATGTACCTGAGAGAATTTGAATCATCAATCACTCAACTTTACACCAGCCTGACTGTGCTACGTACGGCACTTTCATAGCATCTGCGCGCCACACACCCGCAGCGCCTGCGGACTGTATAGACTTGTCTAGAAACGAATTGAGGTTGACGCTCGCACAGGTATGAGTTTGCCCATGCAATACTACTCACAAAAGCCGGTAAAGTACGCGAGCTTGGCTGGGTCATTTGACATGGCACCCATCATCCAATATGCTGTCGTCTGCCACATAGAGTCGAGAAGTCCGCAGAAAACGTACAAAAACGCGTGGGTCGTGTAGCCCTTGTCATAAATGTCCAATTTGTTGGGCGCATCAGGTGGTATGGACTCGCGTGTGTAAGTGCTTTTTGACTTCGGTCAGTGAGACTCAGGTCGGGAGTTGTAATACATACCGCTGGTAGAAGAAGGCCCATATATGCACGATTAAGACGAACATGAGAAGTATTGACCAACCAGCGAAAGCACGGGCGCGACGTCGAAATTGGTGTTGATCCAAGAGCAGGCCAATAGATACCGAGCCCAGAATCTGGGAAACCCAATAAACAAGGTTATTTAACGACCGTGCACGAATGTTGAAAAGCGCGGCGTTGTAGTCATTGAATTCTGAGCAAGTAAGACGGTCAAGTTTAAGAAAAGACTCGGGCACGAAGTGGGACTTACGCCATGTGTAGAACCAATTGCTAGCAAGAAACATGGGAAAAAGAAGTACGATGAGCGGGTCGGTGCGCAAAGCGATGTATAGGCCATATATTTCGGTCTTCCAGGATGGCTGACGGGGTGTCGTCACTTTTGTGCCATCCGTTCGAATCATCTTTTCGGGATCCGCCATGAGAAGAGGAATGAGAGAACCCATGCCCGTCAGGATCATAAAGCCGATCTATCACAACGTGGTGAGGCAATGCCCAGAAATCAAGGGGAAAGCGCACATATGTGCCATTAGAGACTAGGCGGATGATTGTGAGATAGGCGCATCAAGACACAAGGACA
>QFFA01010170.1:0-10609 GCA_003316565.1 Russula foetens | reverse complement strand
GAACAACGTACACCTTGGTACCCGACGGCCTGCAGCACCCCAAATTCAAAGGTCTCGACAACCGCAGAGGGCACTACGTTGTCTGTCGTCGTGCCGCCATGCAAGATTTGGATCAGAGAGGTACTACATCCTCTTCCACTCACCAGAGGGGAACCGCACTGAGTTGAGCAAAATGACGCTTGCAATTTTTTCTTTTTCTCTTTCAAGGGAGTTCCCGTCGTTTGGTGCCCTCCTCATTACCGGCATATATCGGCCACCTTCTCCGCCTGCGCATTCTGCAAGAGCTGGAGCTCCTGATCGAACGGGCGCAGGCTCGCCCGCAAGGAGCGAGCGAATCACCGCTATTGCGGAGACTCACTTGGAGGGAGTTCTCGGCCGTACGTACCGGTAATAAGCCTCTACAGGACCAGGACGCCGTGGCCATTCTCGTCGTGCCCCCGCTCAATCGGGATCCCGCCACCAAGATGCGGCCGGTGCCCAACACGTCCCCTCTCCCCCCGGGACCGGCCTCGGAAACAGAAGGGCAATCGACGTTGGCACGTCAAGAGGACCCGTTGCCGCTGTCTACGATGTGTCATATCCTTACGCCGAAGGACCATCAGCCTGAAGGCTTACCGGACGTCATGACCCCCATGAAGGTCCCTCTCTATAATGGCAGCACCCTATTTCCTTCAAAGCCACAAAGGGCGGCATTACACGAGTATTTGTGCAAGCTCCTGATGGTTGAGCGGCGGGCGCGTTGGCGCCAACACGGCCCTATCCCTACCTTAGTGTCGGGCGACGATAGACCTGTAACACAGCGCTCGAAGGGTGTGGCAAGCCCCGCCTTCCTCCTTCGGTCAGGCCCCGAGACCGTTCTAAGGGCAGATACGGTTCCATTAGCCATTGCCCTGTGGCGACTGAGGATGTGGGAGGGTGACAGCTGGGAGCATGGGGAGGGTACATGGGCGACCATCAAGAAGTAATGTATAGACCTCATAATACTGGTACGCAATACATATACCGCAAGCTGAACTGTGATATGTGGAGAGACAGAGGACGTGTACGTGACAAGGGGAACAAAATTAGCGATTCAAACCAAAGCCCCGCGATCTGCTTCCGCCCCCCAGTGAGGGAGTGCTCTGAGAAACGCCACCCACGTCTTTGATCCTCTTTTCCACCTCTACGACCTTCTCTTCCAGTTCTCGCGAGGCGCCGTCGATCCACTGCAGGCTTTCCAGGTGGTTACTAAGCACTTGGGCAATCTGCGCCATCGGGTCGTCCGCCGACACCGCGTTACTGTCACCTTGGGCTATGGACATCGAGTTGACAGAATCGATGAGCTGTGTCAACGAGGACGAAAGATCGTCGAGGTTGTTATGAAGCTCGGTCGCGAGCATGTAACTGCGAGGAAAGGATCAGCATGCACGACTCAATGACGAAAGCCCAACACCTGCTTTTTGTCTCGCTCAGTGTCCGCAGGGCCGGTATCAAGCGTCCGGAGGGTTCCACCCTGACCACCGAGGACATCTGCCATTTGCTTCTCGTACATTTCAACTGTAGCGCTGAGCTCCCTTTCTTGCTGTTCGATGTGGTCCAACGACTGATCAATATCGTTCTGCTCTCGTTCGGCGGCCAAAACATGGCTGTACAAAGCCGCAAGCTGCAAGACAGCATCATGTCAGACTCAGCACCGAGGAAGATGTGACATAGCAGACCCACGTTATTGCCATTCTCGATCAGAGCGCGGTCCCAAACTGCCACTTCTGTTGCGAATTTATTGAAGTCGCGCACATGGGATTCCAGTTCAGTCGACCACCTGTTGATGATCTCTTCGATGCTTTTCCCCTTAAGCATCGACGGCGGAGGTACGGAAATGGCCGAAGTGGAGGTTGTAGTTAAAGCTAGTTGTCCAGAAACGGGGGCTGTTATAAATTGTGAGCGTTGTAAAGCGCTGATAAAGGTGGACGACCCACTTATGGTGGTCCCCGCGAGTGGCGTTGCAGCTTTGGTGGCCCCCAAACCAGAGAACAATGCTTTACAAGCACGAAGTCAGACGGTGACAAATCCCGATAGACAAGGGAAATATTCACATGGGGCAGCGGCTCCATCCTTTTTTTCTGTAGTAGGCGCTGGCGCGGCCATCCCTGTCGGCTGGCCACCGAGGGAGAAAGCTGGCAGAGTGGCTGACGGGATACAATGTGAAAATGGGGAGGATGATAAGTGCTATAATAGCATACTAGGTGCGCCGTCCTTTTTCTCTTCGGGCCTTCCATCTTTACTTGTGGTAGCACCAAGATTCCCAAAGAGGCCACCGCCAGCTGCGGCTGTTTTTGATTAACTGATGCAATGAAGATGAATAGAATGCACTCTTACCGGTGCCAGGGGTCGAGGCTGGCCCTGCTGCGGTGGTACCGCCTAGACTGAAGGTAGATGGGGTATTAGTTGCCGGTGTTGTGGTGGTCGTGCTCGAGCCTGGAGGTTTGAAGGCACTACCGCCGAGAAGGGTACTGGATGGGGCAGGAGATGGTGTAGAGGTCTCAGTGGGCTTGGGCGCGAGACTAGGGAACAGACTATTGCCTATGGTATCGTGTCAGACCACATTTTACTTGGACAGTAGTGAGTATGTCACCTGCTGCGGCCGTGCCTGTAGAGGTCCCCGTCGCCATCGTAGGAGGGGTAAAGACTGAGATTCATAAGTATTAACAACCTCTCTTTGTATTAATCCTGTACTCACAGGAAGAAGCTGCAGGCTTGGCAGCACTATCAGCTTGTTTGATATTCCCGAAAAGGCCTCCACCGAGAGTATTTGAGCTGGCGGTAGGCGCTGGCATGGTGCTGCTGGTTGCGTTGGGATTCGTTGCCCCACCTGTCGCATTCGCCGTACCAGAAAATAAGCTACCACCAGCTGTACCGCTTCCGCTAGCGCCAGTAGCACCTGCGCTTCCTGACCCGAAGAGGCCCCCGACAGTGGGCGCAGGTTTAGGAAAGTTTGACAAGGGACCTGGAATCGAGAAAGAGAGTTCCTTTCAGAAAACCGAATTCATGAGTGGTTGATTCGCGCGTACCTCCAGCGGTCGCTGGATTCGTGCTGGTGGTATTTCCGAAGAGACCTCCAGACGTCGTCCCAGGAGCGCCTGTGTTCGAACCTGCACTCGGGAATAGCGAGCTCCCGGTTGCTGGCCCCGTGGCCGCTGGGGTTGTCACAGGCTTTGCTAGGTGATAGTTCAGATGAGACAGTCCCATGAACGAGGAGTAAGACGCGTGCACACCGCCGAACAATCCACCTCCGCCGAATGGACTTGCCGTGCCAGTACCGGCTCCAGCTCCTGCGAGAGTTGGCGCAGTCGCGCCTGTGTTCCCACCGCCACCAAACGCGCTCCCACCTGTTCCAAAGATGCCTCCAGTAGTTCCAGAGGTGGTTCCACCGCTGCCAGGCATGTTTCCCGCCCCGGTGCTGGTGCCAGGACCCCCGAACAAGGAACTGTTGGTTGTGTTTGCACCCATATTTGCAAACGGGTGTGTACTAGCGGCTGGAGCGCCAGGCGTCGATGAGGGTTGATTTTTATTCTGATTTGACGCGGCGCCGAAAAGGCCTTGACCTGTTCCAAAGTTGCTCATGGTTGGTTGGTTTAGAGTGAAGTGGAGACACGAGCCACGCGTCAATCGACACGAGATCTCGAATCTTACGCTTTGGCGCTTTCACGGTCAATTGATTGTAGCAGTATTGTAGCCATTTTTCCCACTGTCGATTCTTTTTAAATGCAGCGATACCGCAATACCTGTAGCGTCCTGTACAGTAATCATTTTCTTGATCGCTATGACCATACGAACATCCCAGTGAGTTTACTCTACTCTGTCCATCGGTTGAACCACCACTGACAACTCACGCCGGCGACGGCGCATAGACATGATCTTCAAGTACCACCTGTCCACTCCACACATTCAATACCAAAAGGATGGTTGTCACACATTCACCCCCAAGGATGGGTTTACTTTTCTCACCCCGAGACCCGTGTTGTTACCAACGACGACATTCGAGTGCCGAAGGTCCTGGACTCCGTCGAAAAGTACATCATGACATATCCTCTGTGTGACTTGGTAGATGGGATGGAACTCCGAGTCCCTCATGACCCCCGGCCTAGCGAGCACATGTTCTCGCTGGTTGTGAACCACAATTCATGCATGGCTGGTTATAGTCTGAAGGAGGTGATGTCCAGTGAGGGTATGGAGGCTGATCACGGTGTGTTGTGACAAAATGGGTTCTGCTCCTCCCTCCCTGACCTGCGTCCACAGTAAACAAGCGGCGAAGGATGTACTGGAATTACCTTGAAAGACACCCAAACCATGTTCTTCTCCCTCCGAACGCTGAGCAGGAAGCCAGAGACGCACTAGCTTGGTTCCACCTTGGTATATGCATGCTTTTCCTTCCGGGGCTATTTCCGAGTCTCATACCAAATCAGACAACCTCAGATCAGGGTCCCGTAGCACCGTTCCCTTCTCGAAGCAGGAGTGCGAGAACCTGCTTCGCGCAATATCCCGAATCAATTGTGAGCTGCACAGCCTCATTTGCCCCGCAATTTCCCTCACGCGTACCTTCAGCCGATTTTGGGGATAACTCGCCGGGACGAACAGCCTTCCTCAGCTGGATTTTGAGAGTGATCTGTACGTCTGGCGTCTGGCCATCTTTCTGCTACGCATATATCTAGACATTATGATTCGTCAGGGAGTTTCCGTGTCACGGAGCGTTATGGACAAAGCACATATCGTCAGTGGGACGAGCACTACGCTGAAAGGATACCAACTGGGCCTTTACCGAGCGCTCCGGCTTCAGGCTACATCCGGATTCCTCTAAATTTCACCATCAGTGCCCTATTTTTCTCGATTCCCAAGTCATATTTAGAACACATCAAAGCTGTCAGCCAATATCACGGGAGGCTCAGCACTGTACAAGAAGTCTGGAATCAATATACTTGTCGTATTGTCAAGGAATATCAAGACTTTCTCCTCATCGTAAGATTGATGCATTCTCCTTCGTCTTCATAAGAAGGCTGATGCTTGGTGGGAAAGGCTACTGTGCTCTTGTCGTGAGTATGATACATGATCCGCAATCAACTCATTAAACTCGATTATTCTCATAGGGCAACTGTGGGCCTACTATCCGTACCTGATATCCAAGCAACCTCCAGGGCAGCAGGCATCGCTTCCGTTTTTGCTTCGATGGGAAGCATGATCACAGGAGTCTTTTGTCTCTGGCGACACCAAACCAATGTCAAACAGTCGCAATCAGTATGTACCCTTTAATTTCCGAGTGCGACACATCAGTGACACCATCCCCGGCAGTTCACATATCTACACAATGCCCATCATGGCGTCTTTGGGTTACATGGTCATGCGATAATCCTCAGCTTGCCACCAGTCCTGCTTGTGTGGGGCATCATTGCATTTGCAGTCGGCCTCATTGCATACACAGCACAGGGCTTGACGGGAGTTTCAGGCACGGGGAGATGGGACGCCTCTTGGGTAGCATTGACCGTATCGTTACTCATGCTTATTGTGGTCGCGCTGGGACTCTATACTTTCGCCCGTATGTGGAGCACCAAGCGGGACCGGAGTCAGAAGGTAATTCGCACGCGGCATCTACCAGCATGAGCGTGTAGATTACCTTCGACATGGTGTAATACAGCTCCGGACAGAAGTATAAATTTGGATTCAGAAGACTTCAGATGTAATGCTCAATGTACGATTCGAGTTACAATGGCTCAACAGCCATGGGGACCACACCTGTTTGCTTGGCGGGTGTACCAAGCACTTCTAGACCCTCCCAAAACGTGGGCAGCTCGTTACCAGGTACAAATAGCCTCTCCACACCGTCTTCCGTGATCACGGCCATACGGATGACGCCTCCCGACGAGCCGTCGCGAGCCATAGCCAGTGCGAGCGCTACAGACCATGAGCGTGAATTCTGCCACCCAATGTTCGAGAGGGTGAAAAGAAAAAGTGGGGTGCTCACTGTTCTTGACGAACTGAACCGTCTCATCGCGTCCCCAACCATCCCTATACGTCGCGTCGCAGTATCCGTAGACATAGGTGGATCCGGAACCTCCGATCGCCCATGGCTGGCGGAAGAGTCCGCCACCCAGTGGGATGTTGTACACGCTCGGACCGACCTCCTTGTCCCACCCCGCAACGATGATGCCAGCGGACAGCGCGTCCTTGTTCGCATAGCATATACTTTCGAACAACGTCGCGGCGACATGCACAGACGGTGGTCCGCCGCTCGCTTGTCTGTATACCCAGTACAGTAAGAGAAAAAGAAACCGATTCCCCGAGGGAAGGAGAGGAAAGCAAAGCTTGGCACGCACGTAAATTGCTGCAGTGCCATGTGCACGACGTCCGCGACGGCTTGCGTATCTGCCGCCGAGCCGGATCGACAGCAGTAGATGCGGTCGTGGACGTAGGTCAGCTTGTCTGTCACACGATTGGCCTTTCCGTATGCGTATGAGCGAGTGGGCTCTCGGTTTTCCGTGTGCGCATAGTAAACGAGACGAGACGCACGATGTAGCTCCCTGTTGTCGTTCGGCTGTCTGCGCCGACTATGACGCCACCATCGAATTGAACGGCCATGATCGAGGTCTGCACATATTTATTGATGGATGAGCGTGTCGGATACAGCACCGTTTGCAGAAAGCAGAAAGAAAGACGGCGATGGTGGTGACTATTAAGAGGCAAGAGGCAAGACGTACACCGAGGTTGACCTCGCCAGTTTTGAGCCTGTCCATGTCAATGGCCTCCATGCTTTTCTTTGTCTGCTGTGAACGATGTTTGAGGAGGGTGTGTCGTAGATGAGCGAGCAGATGGGGAGAGAAGAGATGTGATCACGGATTGGTGGATTACGCGTTCATGGATCAAAACGAACGCGCGTCGCGTACTGCGAATACAGCCAGTGGTATACAGTCCATCATCATGTCCTCGTCAAAACTTCATACCCTACACAAACAACTGGTCAGCGCTTTTACATCACGACCATCAGACCTGAAAACATCTGGTAGACTATTGGCAGAGCTCAAAGTGCGTCTCATCTACTTTAGTTATGCCTAACTTCTCACAGACACGAACCCCTCCGTTAGATCGTTTTAATCGAGACGGGGCTCATCTTCCCCCAGGGTGATTACAGCACCCAGGACCTTGTGATTGCCCGTGAGTACCGCTTTTACCGATCCACGCTCCAGACGAGATGTCCCTAATTTAACCAACACCAACAGGGGAGATTCTCGAGATTGGAGCATTCTGGAGCATACGGACGAAAGAGGTGCCTTCATTCGACCGTTACTTTTCTCAATTACAGACGTTCTACAATGACTATAGGTGAGCTCTTGTTTTTCGACACTTGCACCCCCCCCTCTCCCCCGGCTGTCATATACATTCGTTGTTCATACCGTCGAATATGTGCAGTTCCATCCTCCCGCGATCCGAGCGGGAATTCCCCATCCGCGGTCTGAACCTCATCCGCCTACTCATCCAAAACCGCATCGCCGATTTCCACACGACGCTCGAGTCCCTCCCGCTCCCCGCCGACGAACTCATCGCGAACCCGTTCATCCGGCACCCCGTCAATCTCGAGCGGTGGCTCATGGAGGGCAGCTACAGTAAAGTCTGGAATGCACGAGAGGAGGCTCCGGCGGAGGAATACAAGTTCTTTGTCGACAGTCTGATGGGCACCATCCGGTCAGTGTAGTTTTGCTTTTGTTGTTTCTTACTCTCCCCTCCGTGATCGGATCGCTGGAGGCTTACTCGACGCGACAGGAATGAGATCGCGAGCTGTGAAGAAGCGGCGTATGAGAGTCTGCCGCTCAAGGACGCAGCAACGCTGCTTTTCTTCAGGTCACAATCAGAAGTATTGGACTTCGCCGAGCAGGTACGCCCAAGATCTCCTTATGCATGTCTATGTGCTCACTCTCGTGTATCACCTTTCAGCGGGGTTGGCAGATAGACTTGTCACAAGGAGTGATTACATTCGCTCAGAAAGGAGAGGAGAAAGTGGAGATACCAAAGGAGAAGCTGATTGCCAATAATCTCACATATGCACGCGAGTTGGAGCAGATTGTATAACCGAATACCTAGACTCTGGTATAGATTGTATACACTGGTCCCTTTCCCTGCGATTTATCATCAAAACGCTTTGTACATCAGGGAGGTATAGGGCATGAGAGGCTGCGCTACCTCGTCCCGAAGACACCACCATGGAGGGATCTATAGGCGAACATCCAACGCAGGATGGTTGGGTCATCGTACAGTACAACACAAGCGAAGAGTTGGTCATTCAAAATTCTCTAATGCCTCCTTTGCTTTCCGGTCTGCCTCTTCGAAAAGATCCCGTGGTACGGGTACATGGCGACCATTGGTCTCATCCCCGATCCACGATAGCTCTAACTCGAATTCCTTCTCTTTGGCATCATCGTGAACGAGGTGAATGCTGTGATGGTATTGGTGATAGGATAGTCCAAGAGACAACATGATACTTACATTCGCGCAGCTTCGAAGACGGCCTCGCGTGTCGTTAGCTCAGAGAGCTTCAGCTTTTCTAGTTCAGTCTTTGCAAGTTGGCGGCCTTTACCAATGGCAGCGCCATGGTAACCCTTATGGAGCGACAAGTTAGCAAAAAGATTGGTCAGCGTGGCATCCCATACGCACGTAGAAGACCCCGCTGGGTTCGATGACATATATCGATGGACCATCTTTGTCGATACCCCCAAGGATAGTACTGCAACCGAACGGCCGTACAGATGAGTAAAGGGTATACGCCTGTACGTAAAGGCTTAGACGGTCCGCCAACGCCTGCGTCATGTAAAACGGTGAGACGTGGACAATGGGCCGACGGCACAAGAGCGACAGACCTTAAGAGGTGCGGCCTCGCGATAATTGTCGCGATAGTTCGCGGCCTCGTCTCGCGCTCTGTTGGCGAGGTGTCGTCCATCAGCCAAGAGTCCGGAGCTAGCCTGGGTGGCTGTGAGCGAGGATCACAGTGGTACATGCGAGCACGCACCAGACCAATATGTCGGTCTATTGTTTGAATCCTGCGATTCGCCGCAGGCACCAGGAGTTTTGAGTGGACGAGCTTCTCCACAGCTAAAACAACACCATCTTTGACACGGAGGCCAATGGCAGTTCTAGTGGGAATATAGCGTCATGACACTACGGCGATTCAAAAGAGGATGCTTACCCAGAGTTATCTACCGCCTTGTTCGCGTATTCGACCTGTAGGAAAGGGAGTAAGAGCGACAATCGGTGTGCGAGTGAGTAAGAAATATGACCTGAAATATGCGGCCATCTGGAGAGTAAGTGCTAGCGGAGAGATCATATCCTGTACCGATGGAAGTCATTGGTAAACTGCGAATGGTATTGGTATTGGACTGGACGCGCAAGCCCAAGAGAACGCGTTGCTCACCCGTGGGAGAATCAGCGGATACCCGGCCCGCGCGTCTCAGCGTGTATCGTATCTGAACGTGAACGGCGCGAGCTTGAGCTCGCTGCACTAGTACTGGCCATGCAACCTCTCAACGCATCCGAATACGAATCTTCCGATGACTGGTCATCTGTATTCAAAGGTCACCCCATCTTCTCCCCCCCAACGGATACTAGGTCATCCCAACAGCTAGAACTTTCGACCAACTCGCTTCCGGACTTCATGCGACGCGAGCCGCACAATGACTCCAATTCACCGTCGGGTAGACGACAGACTATGGTCCTCAAGGACGCCGATTTGGTAGTTGCAGTCGGGAAGGAAATACGGGTGACATCCCTCGGAGACGCGAAACTTGGTAGAGGCAAGTCAAAGTCATACAAGGTGCGCGATACTGTGGATGTCATTTTGTGCGACGCCTGACTTGCCACTTCAGGTTCTACACACGCCCAATATTCAGTTCGATATCTCTCAACTGGCTCTCAATCCAACAAGAAAACTATTGGCTGTGGCGGGCACCTTTCAAGTCGCGGTTGTGGTCCTTCCCCGACCAGGTTTCATGCGCCTTATGCCCACAACCATAGACTGCAAGTACGCGTTGATCCCACTTGTCCCAGGTCCTTTTGTCTCTAAGCCATTTCCGACAGGTCTATTCAAGTCGGGCAGTACTTTCATGCCTCCTCTGCTTCGGCTCCCATAGCCAAGGTTGAATGGCATCCATGGGGTGAGGCAGGTTCAACACTCATGGTAATGACTATGGATGGCAAGCTTCGGTGAGACCTCTCACCTCTTCGCTTGATATCTTCGCTTATGATTACCTCCAATGGCCAGCGAGTATGACATCTCTGTGGACGCAGAAGAGCCGCTACAAGTCATTTCTTTTGTCCCCGAACGGCGTAGGTCTTCTAAAGCATTCAATGCTATCGATTCAGCCGAGCGCGAGGTCGCTTCGTTCACGCTCGGCAAGGGAAAGGCTGACTGGGGTCCTTTGACCATTTATGTCGTGATGAAGAATGGGGATGTGTATGCAGTCTGTCCTTATATGCCACAAAACGCGTACGTTGCCCACTGTTTGAACCGTGTTCCCTCTGATAGTTGTATTTAGGTCAATACCCTCGTCATACATCCACGCCCTCGAGTGCTTCGTAGCGGCAAAGCAAGAATACC
>QFFA01010169.1:0-15060 GCA_003316565.1 Russula foetens | reverse complement strand
GCGTTTTAGGTCCGGGAGGCACGAACATATTATCGGGGTAATATTCTTGTCACCATATCCGGTTTTACACGCGGCCACGGAGCAAACTGCCGAATAATGGGCGCTGCGGCCGCGATTCGAGCATAAAGTTATGATCACGATGGATCGGGCACATCGATGGGGTCACGTAATTTGCTCGAAAGGTCCTTGTACAGTTCTCCACCATCCTCATCCTTACATCTATACAGCAGAAGAATCATCTCATGTATCCATGCTTGTACATGCTTGTACTATCCATATTTCCGGAATCGTATAATTAATTACGGATAAGCCTCTGTGGCCCTCACACGCGGTCGTGCTTGGGTGGGTGGAGTTGACAGCATCATGCGGGCTAACTCCAAAAAGATAAATGACCACTGAGACGCGCAAAACACTTCTCGAAGGAATCGTAGATTCCGAGATTAAGTGCCCTCGGCAGGAGACGTCGGCTCTGAAAAATGGTGAAATTTGGACAAGAAAGTCGAAAGCACAGGATAAGACCGATTACCGCGGCCTTGCGGCGTCTTTTGAACAAGGGTTTTCATATGCACCGGCCCTCTATGCACCGGCCCTCAGGGGGGTGGTGTAAACCAGATACCTGTTCCCCTCGAACTCTTCATCCGCTCAAGTCGTGTCTCGGGACCATATGGGGTCGGTCGGCTCTGAGTTTAAATCGAAAAGGGGAGAAAGCCAAACGTCAGTTGACCCCAAAAGGTCGATTATGATGGACTGTTTCCCATCCGATCGTTATCCTCTTA
Organism: Russula foetens; assembly: GCA_003316565.1. Classification (NCBI taxonomy): domain Eukaryota; kingdom Fungi; phylum Basidiomycota; class Agaricomycetes; order Russulales; family Russulaceae; genus Russula; species Russula foetens. The sequence goes on along the minus strand of QFFA01010169.1, from coordinate 14,284 downwards.
CCGTCCATAGCCGATTTTCGCTGACGACCCGCGCGAGGGAAGGCACATCCTCCAAGAGCACCCGAACTCGATCTGTGGTGAGGGATGTCTGTTTCCCATGCGTCCCGTGTTCGACCACATCAACGAGCGTGTGCAAGGTGGCAGTGCCTGCCAGCGCGGATGCAAACGTGTACTGTATGATGCGCGCGTCCAGCCCGAAGCCACGTTGAAGAAAAACCGGCAAAAAGCTTACGATGTCTTCTACCGGTACGGAAACGGCAAGCTTCTCGAGCCCTTCACATTCCATCAGGGTTTCGAGGCCTTGGGAGCCAAGCGTGAAGCCCATAAATCGTGCGCTTCGTAAGTGTATCCCATGCATCTCTACAATCTTCTCGATAAGGGCTGTGGGAAAGGGCTGTCGATCTGACAGGCGCAACGCTAGTGACGCGAGGTGGGTGAAACGCGTTAGAGATAACAACGAGATAACCAGTGAGGCTGGCACAGCTGCAATCCCAGAATCCGGCGATGATCTACAAGCTATGAACTCGACGGCGAAGTGTTTGAGCGCAGTTAATGAGGTTCGTGGCAAATCACACATGAAGTCCTGAACAGGTATTTGGGTTGATCAGACACGAATTGGTATCCGGAGAAATAGACGAAAATAGACAGAGATGTGTATCGTATCGGTGCACGAGACTGTGCCCCATGTTCGTGCAGGTAAGCGGCTGGGGTGAATGCCACCGAATGACGCATGCATGGATCACCTGCAGGTGTAATTCGCAGTGTTTCACCGATGGACTGACGACTCCAAGAATCGATGGATTCACGACCAGGCGAAACAGGGCACTCACCGGCTCCATGACCGTAGTCGCAAGGCTCTCGAGAAGCGGAGTGTACTCTGTTACTGAAAGAATATCCACATGGGACACTCCCAGACACCCGATGACGTGGAGCCCCCGAAGCTTCGGAAGGTACTTGATGGTCCGCTGAAGGACGGTTTTATTCAAATACGGACTTGTCTATGATGCGGTTAGCATCCGGTGACAAGTCAAGAGAGGGTCAGCTGCATGGCAATTTGAAGCCCCTGGCGCTTGGGGGTCAAAGGCGGCAAAATCCGCAGACATATCGATGGGCCGGATGAAATTTGTACGACGAAGAGGTATAGAATCCGCTCACGTGGATCGTCAGATGTTCCAATGTGGACCTCAGAGATTCCGCCCATCCCGGGAGGGCGTCCATCACTGCGGAGCTTGCATTCTCGAGCGTGATACTGTGGAGCCCTCGCAGCTGACAGACCATCTTACTTTGCTCTTCGGTGAGGCGAGCCTCGATGCGAAGCGTACGGAGTCGTGGCTTTGATTGGATGAATGGCAAGAGCGGAGGCAAAGCGCTGCCAATCGTGCAAGTGAAGGAGACAAGATATTCCGCAAGTTGTAAAGCGGAAATACAGTCATGTAGAAAACGCGGATCTGGGGCGGCCCTTTGTTTCACCCGGGTATTGGGTATCACGCGTATGTCTACAAGGGGAGGAAGTCAAATTGCACGTCCGAAAGAAAGAGACACCGACACTGACCAATGGCCTGGACGTGTGCAGCCAGGTGTGGGTGCGCCGTGACCACGGCGAAGGGTGTCACTACCTTTTTTTTGGAGGCATGAATCACAACAGTGGTAGATACTCGAGGCTGAGATGGGTAGCGTACCTTTGGATACCTCTTTGCTTGATTGTGGTAGAAATAGAGCGAGCGATATAATCTGGGAAGCGCGCCTGCCAGGAAGGATTGGCTAACTTGAGAGACGGAAGCAAGGTCGGAAGGAGAGAGTTGAGAAAAGATTATTTGCAAGACGTCAAAGTTGAGGCCTTCGGCGGAGACCATCGCATCTACCCCAGTCCACAAGAGTCCTTTGACGGAAGAGAAACCGAGACGAGACGCGTCCGAGTCAACCTCACGCGCTCCGGGCCGCCTTTCCCGCGTTTTGCGACCACCGCAACGTTGAGGGCGGGCGCAACTCAAACAGCCAACTGTCCATCATGTCCTTCATCATTGGCCCTATATCAGGGGCCCTTGTCGCCGGCGGTGTATGGCGTATTTCATCACCACTGTTACGCTCTGTATTTCCTGACAATTTTTTAGATTTACTACGGCTTCTCTAGCTTGATCGAGTCGCGGTGAGTGAGTCCTCCATTTGGCCCGCCTTGACACGTCCCTTACGCCTCTCCAATAGGACTAATCAACACCGCGATGAGTTCGTCCCTTTCACCAATCGAGAAACGTTCCGTTCGAAAAACTCATTTGTTCCTTGCAGCCTACACACGCTCTCAAAGAAGCTCATCACGCCCAAAGCCGAATACGACCCTCCACCACCCGCTGCCGCCCGGATCGTAATGAAACCATTCACGGAACTGATCAAACAAAGCTGGAATGACAAAGTTGGTGGGCTGTATGCGCTGACTCGGAAAGAGGGAGGGCGCGCCAGTTCTTGGGGCAGGAGAGTTCTTTACGGTGGGGACGCGAGCGCCGGCAAGGCGACCCCACCCCACTAAGCGCGGGATGGGTACGAATCCTCCCGGGTTATACATCCTTTTCTAACGCTTAGTAGACTCCGTTTGCCGTGCGCGGACTTCTTCACATGAGGGTTCCATTCTTTAGCCCTGTCACCATTCGAGCGCACACACTTATCGCAGTCTTATTCGAAAAGATGGCGGCGATAAACACCACATCGTACATTCGATCCCGACTCGGAACGAACACATTTGTCTACCCAGGCCGTATCAATATATTCGCTGATCCACTTGTCAAGTGATCCCTTGGATAACGGTTCGGTCAAGGGTCGGAGACGCCACAGTCACAAAATGCTTGGTCGAGTATACACCTGCCGTCCTATCGTTTCTGATCTTATGGCGTGAATGATCGTGGTCTAGCCACGATCGTGAGCCCACTGAACTGGTGTATTTGGAGATATGGTGAGCTCCAGTTGGATAGGTCCTCTCTGTTCGTGAGATTGCATTCGGTTTCACGCTGGCGAAGTGACGTTTCCTTCACCGAAATGGCAGACACGGGGGCAGAGGCGCTCACGCCGAAGGCCGTGCGATTAAGCCATGATAAGATGCGCGGGATTCCGCTTATGTGTCCCCTTTCTGTCGATAGTAAAACGAGCACCAGTACGTAGCCTGTCGAGCTGTCACAGGCCCCCCAAGAAAAAGGTTTTTTGTGAGTAATGGTGCGCAGATGCTTGTATGATCGACGCAGATGAAGATCAGCACGGACTCGGAGCAAGGGACGTGCCATGAGGTCAAGATAACTTGGTACATCTCGCCCTCGCAAGACACGAAAACAATTGCAGCCGCTACATCTGGTTGTTCGGCGTGTGTCACATGCCCCCGCTTTCAGCGGTGCTCTGAGTTTGTTTTTTTTTGCCTATGACCGATGAAGACGGCATTCCCCTACGCGTGTTTTCTCTCGGTTCTCGGAATGTTCAATTTTCATGAAGGCGGTTACGAGGACATGATCATGGTCCTCGCCGCCCATATCGTACACGTACTGTACTGTTCACCAGAGCGCCGCGCCAGAGAAGCTCAGTCGGCGTACTGTATTCCAATTAACCTGAAGGAGTAGGTACACTTATGCTGGATGACTTGGACGTGCCACGTTGCAGAACGCATGTCATCGGATCAGCGCTGGCTGCGAGTGCTTATTGGAGTTCGGCCCGGAACCTCCATCAGTCGGTCGAATCGGCCCATATACGGGTACTGTTTAAGAGCACACAATCTCAGATATCCTGTAAAAGAAAACGGAATAAGCATAGTGAGATCCTTCGTGTTCTACAGTAACCAGTAACAACCCATCAGCGTGGATCGGCGACAAACTTGATATTACAAGGCACGCAAGGGGGACAAAAAAACAAACAAACAAAAACACAAAGTACTGTATTCCGGAATAGCTTAGTAGAGCTTAGTCCGTAGAGCCATCGATTTCACATATTCGAACCAAACCTAGCGCCCGTACTGTCCATATCCCCCGTAGGGTTGCTGTTGGGTGGACGGTGGTGAGACGCCGTAGGTAGGGCGCATGCCCACGCCATAGCTTTGTGGAGGGGGCGGCTGCGAGTATGAGACGGGAGGTGGCGGGGGAGGGAGGACTGAACCAGTGCTGCCCTGCCTCGATGGAGGAGTCGCAGTATACGTGTACACCGTGTGCGCCGGGGACGAGAGCGTCTGGTATGTTTGGCTCTGCTGCTGGCCTGGGAGAGGGTAGGTTGCTTGGCGTTGCGCCGTAGGCGGCAGGGGAAAATGATTGCCGCCAGCGAGAGAACCAAGGCCAGCGTATGGATCGCGCTGCGGCTGAGGAGGCGCAATTCCAAAGGGCGGTGGAGTAGGAGGAAACGGGGAGCGGACGCTCGATTGGACATGAGTTGACTGGCTGGGTGGAGGGGGCGGTGGGATGAATGGGGGGCTCTGCGAAGTAGCGGGGGATGAGTACGGCTGGGTCAGTGATGGTGGGAGAAAATTCGGTTGGCCTGAGTAGGCAGCCCTCTGCGCGGGCGTCCATGCAGCACTGGCAGGTAGAGCGCTGGCAGGGAGCGGGGGTGGTGGACCGGGTGACACCGGGGTACTCTTCAGAGTCAGTGAAGAAAATACTTGATCCAAACTAGACGGTGGAGGGGGTGGTTTGGCCGGAGGTGGTGCATACGCTGTTCCTACTCCCGAAAGTCGCTGTTGTGTCTCTGCTTGTGCGACGAGCGAATCCCGCTCGGTTTTCCTCGAAGAAATGAATTTCTGGATATCGCGGCGAAGGGTGGTCAACAAGCCACTTAGCTCCGAGTAGAATTGAAGCCCTTTGCTGTCGGCAAAGATGCGGCATTAGAGCTAAGTAGTAATCGGAGGTGGAGGGATACTGACGCAAGGCCATCTTTGACTTCCATGTACTTCTCACTCGCGTGCACGAACCTCCGAACAGTTTCCTTCTTTCGTCGTTCTCTTTCGTCCCACTTGCGCGCTCCTCCACGTCCTCCAAGATCTTTAAGTGCCCGCCATAATTGTGTGATTTCCTGAATGGCGGCATGCTGATGATGCACAGTCTGGCCGAGGCGCTGCTGGTACGGGCGGAATTTCTCAAGTTCCGCGGCGAAGATCGTCGGTTCGACGTTCGGATTGCGGCGACTAAGAAGTAGAAGATGGGATACATCGTCGGCTTGTATCTAGAAGGGCGATATGGTGAGCGCTCTCGAGGGTGCAAGCAGATGATTACCTTCTCTTTGAGATCCTTAAGTGTCTGATCCCTTTCCCTTTCGATTTTGTTCAAACGTCCGAGTCTCTCGTCAATTTCTTCCACGAGGTGCGAAACCTTTGCCTTCTCTGTGTCGTCCTTTTCTGTATCAAGATCGAGCAAGCTTTCGCGATGATCGTGACCGCGGGCGCTCTCCTTGAAAACATTCTCCACGTCATCGGAAATGAGCAATCGTACGTCACCCTTCGCAGAATCCCACAACGTTTGAACTTGTTCATCTGACGCCTTGGCGGCGTCGAGCATCTGGAGCCGGCTCTTGAGATCGGTGCGAAATTCCTTGGTCAAGCCGGAGGACGGTGCCTGTGTGAAATGGTGGCCATACTTGACGCGCATAGCCTCGCACTCTTGGCTCTCTGCATCCAGGTCTCGGCCTATTGAATCAAGCTCGACACGCACGGAATCTTTTGATTCCCCCAGCCGCTTGAGCAGTATCTCCACGCCTTCACGCTCTTCAATGACGGAAATGTCGTCTCGGTATCGGCGAACATCAAGTGGGATCTCGTCCTCGCCCGCCACGCTTCCTTCGACCATTGCACGGTAGCGTGGAAGACCAGCCTTGACTCCGAGCGTATCCAGCGCACTGCGTGCCTCGCCTGCAGCACCTTCGGCCTTCTCAACCTCGCTGCGGACGAGTTTTGCCTTCTCCTCAGAGTAAATGCTTGCGCTTTCGTGGACACTCAAAGGGATGAGACGCAAGAACAAATCCGGGCCAATGACCTTCTGCACTTCAGGGGTACTATAAACCTCTTGAATGGGGATCGCGGTCGCAACTACTGTTTTGTCGATGGAAGGGAGTGTCTCTGCGGTCGGTAAAACCGCATTATAAATGAGATCGTTGTCTCGCTGGGCCTCTGTCCTACGCTCCGTTGAAAGAGCCAGTTGCGACTTGACCAGTTCGAAGAGCGACTGGCCGGAGTCTGCCGGCAAATTAGTGGACATTTGAGGCAGGAACGCAGAGTTGAAGTTGGATGCGACCCTGTGTGCCTCCTTGGCTGCTGCCTCTGCAAGTTGAAGACGAACGAGAGCATCTCCATATTTAGCCGCAGCGTTATCGGCAAGTGCGCGGTGGTATTGTGTAATAGAGACGAAATATTTGGCCTTGATCTGCACATATAAGATCAGATAATGGAACATAGTTTTATGGATTATATAGTTCCTACCTGAAGAACAGAGATCCAGTTCCTGTCGAAAATACCCTTTCCCATAAACTCTTTGACCTCCTCGTTGAGAGAATTGTACATTGACGCAGCTTGAGATGCGACTTTGTAGACCAAAGGGCTACCTTTCTTCTCATCTCGACATTTCTCCCAAAATACCTCGGTAGCTTGAGCTAGGATGAGCCCGACAAGAAACTTGATGACTTCTCGGCTCAGGTCCGTAGATGGCGCATGCAGGAAGTTTTCATTGATGTATGTGAGCATCCCAGCGCAGCAGCGCAGGTAGTAAAACGCGCGTTTCTGGCCCTCCGGGTCTGAGCGGCTCTGAGAACAGGCTATGGCAGAATGGCTCGCGGCAATCTGGAATATAATGGACGCCTTCTCATATGCCAGCGATGTCTGAACGATCAGCTTGTTGGTGAATGCATCGCGCCATGGGAAGTTGACGCGAATTTCGGGGAAACGTAGTTCGAGAAGTTCGAGTTGTCCGAAGTACTTGTAAAGTAAGTCGCGGCCTAGGCTTGTGTTGGAAACGTTTGTCTTTCGAGAAGGAGGGATACGCACCAGTCATGTCACTTCCTGCCCCTTTGACAGCGTCCTGCCGACATCTTTGGAGAGAAGCACACTCCGTCGCATAGTTGTCTGGATCCTCTCCGTATGACTGGGAGATTGTACTCCGAATGGGGGATGTCCAGTCAACGTCATCAGTACCCTTCCTGGGAATTGAGATTAGGGGAGACTGAGAGGCCATCGTGGGAAAACTCCCGAATTGAAAAGCGAAGATATTGCGTCAAGGGAGTGAAAAGAGGACGCGATAATGGTGGATGTACAAACCAGTCGTTGATATGGAACCTAATATTATTTACTGCTGCGTTGTGCCACTGGGCATACAGTCACGTGACAATGGGTAGCGGTTGAGTGGCTTATTCAGAATTAGTACAACAATGACATGCGTGGAGGGGAACTCTCCCCACTTTCACTCTTCCCGAGTTCTCTCACGTGTTTCTCGTCTCTACTAAAATCATACAGTACAATACGCCATCTACCGCACGATAGACCAAAAGAGGTATCATGACCGCTGTGGGTGTTCCCTTGACAATCAATCAATAAAAGGGAAAACGATCGTTTGCGAGCTTGAAACATGCCTTGATACGGGAGCACAAACTCGTGCTGGTTGTTTATGTAGTCCTGGGCTGGCTGGGCCATCAAAGACTTCCGGAGGGGGGAGAGAGGTTGGAAGAATATCAGAATTTGTACGGATTGATCTTGACCTTGAGCCTCGGGAAGGGCCATGGTAGAGTATTGGTTCTGGCAAGGGTGGTATCGCCTGCTGCCTTCCTGCGTCGACAACACGAGGGGAGGAAAGGCAGGGGAGTGTCGATGACGCCCCGAGCGTATGTGAGGCATCGGGGATATCATCGATGGCAGCGGGTGCGTCTACTGCGGATGTTGCCGCCGCAACACGCCGCGATGCGGCGGCAGAGATTTGTCGCAGGGTCAAAACACGGTTGAGATGAGGCGCGCGCATGGAGGGCGTGAAAGATATCCCACACCGTCGAGGAAGACATGGTTTTATGTGACTCCTAGTATATCCACATGATCGTCCTCACGTTCAACACGAGGACACACCACAGAGGACAGTCAGTCATTTGTGTTCATGTCCACAAGTCAACGATGCGGAATCAGTGCGGATTTAGGACACCTTGGCGATGAGTAACAAAGACCGCAGACAACGCAATTTTCAGCTGAAGCACAATGCAAGTACGTTTCAGATTGGGTCTCCTTTATCAAGGAAATACGTTCAAGTTCCGGAGATGGTAGGAATCACTTGAGCCTTTCCGCACAATCGCCACTGCCCAGAGGCCAAGGAAAGTCCGATGAAGAACAGCGGAGACCCCAAGTCGAAGTAGCGAACAAATGAAGAAACGAGTGTGGATATCACCTGGCATGCCAATACTATGGAGCTGAATGGACTTGAAACTCGCGAACGTGCCAAGTAAACCCTGCATGAGGTTGTGGACATTCAACTTCTACTCGTAGACCTTTAAGTATGATTGACCATCGTTCATGTTCATGATCAAGAAGATTTGACCGTGCACATCGGCGTTGGCGTAATGGTGATACGAGACTGGGAGGAGCGCAAGACGGTGAACTACATTCCTGGACTAGCTCATCTCACATAAGTGGCTGCTGTTTCGTCATCCATTGCGGCATGATGAAAAACCTTATCCACCCACCGAACGAACACATCACTGATAGGAAGGCGACATATACCTCCAAGATGCACGCGATTTCACGCCTACACCTCCTATACATGCCCATTCGCGGTACTGTAGCCCTGAAACTGAAAGCCTCATGGAAAACGTGCGACGGCATAGCCTCTAAAAATTGATTTTATGATGAAAAGCGCCGCCTTGCTGTTGATGACGCGTTCGGCTAACGGAACGGAGAAGACCGAGACATGTGACCGTCCTGTAAGAACGCCGAATCCGGGATTAGCAGGACGCTTGCGGTCACCCACGTCTATCTAATTGACACTCACTCTCGCGACCCAGACAATTTCTATGGAAGGCCGAACGGAAGCTTATCTGTTCGCAGCCGTATACGAACAGGGAAACTCCGCAACACTCTTCACACTCGGTACATTCCATCTTGGAGTTTTAGTGCCATTGATGGTGAATATTGATGCCTCGTTTTGTTGCACGTGCCCCGAAGGGTCTCGCCTCTTTTGTCCCCTGGACATGCGCTGCATTGCATCCACGAGGCAGGTGCTGCGATAGTAAAAGGCCATCGATGTGGGTCATATTTTCGCCGCATTACCTCTCCTCTAACCTATCACTACCTCTGTCATGGCCTCTGTCATGGATAGCTCATCCGCCGACTCTAAGGACTCTGGCCGCTTCCAGCTCGGCTTCAGCGCACTCCCTCAGTATGGCTTCGGCCCAGATCTTACTTTTAGCTCGCTAGTCGAGCACAATCCCTTCCTCTTCCGCGTATACACACCCAAGCCGCTTTCCCCATTCTTCGACAGCTCTGAGCCGTTCTTCATTGCCCAGAAATTCAAGAACAGCTATCGATACACGGTACAAGACTTTCAGGCCATGGCCTCATCGTCATCGTTAGCATCGCCCGATCAGTCGGCGATTCCCGACTCATACGCTGACGTGGCCAACCACATGGACTGGACGAAGAAGTCTTCGTCACCCTTCGTCACAACCTCATTCAGCTTTGCCTGGGCGATATGGGAGGCCACTCGGCGCTATAGGAGCAACCCAAAGCAAGCAGTAGAAATTGCCGTGATCGATGCAAAGGCGGTCGCAGAGCGAGCAGTCACGGCGTTGGAGTTGTTACGGAAGGGCTCACCGAAAGAGTGAGTTATCCCCAAACATCACAGCGTATCTTTTACTCATATTCGAATCCAGGCGGCATCCGGACCACTGGAAATGGTACCGATTTGCAACGGAAGCACAAGACGTCCTCATCTATCGTTATGTGCCAGGCACGGCCGTACTCTCCTCCATCCCGATCCTGTCCATCATTCCAAAACTCCCCTCTTACTTCCTCAACCCTAACCCTAACGAGGAAGACAAAAGCTTCTTCAGCAATCTCACTTGGGACGTTACGCAACAGCGGTCGGGATATCAGCAGTTCTGCCAGCAGATGTCAGAACAATTTTTACGTTCATCGACGGAAGAACGATTACGCGACACGACGACAAGTTCGGTTCGCCTCGCGATGACCTTCCTTCGCTCGTGGTTCCAAAGACATTCCTTGAAGGACTTCCAAGGAGCTGTTGACAACGTCTCGGAACTTGCATATATCATTGCACGCTGGCCGGGTCAGTGGTGGGTCCGTGAGCACACCGAGATCTGGGATCTCATTCAGTCCATGGTCCACGTCATCGGAGAAGAGGTGCGGGATGCCCAGCGCATACATGCGCTCAATGAAGTCACGCGGTTGCAAGGCGTTGTCAGCGAGCTGCAACTCCTTACCGATGAATTCATGTCAGTGCATTCCCGGTCGGGGTCCGACGAGTCTTCCGACGAAGCCGATCCCCCCGAACCATCTTCTGCGCCCGTCTCCGAACCTGCTGCCCCTCTCGTTCCAACGGAAGACCCAAAGCTTCTTCCTGGACAGGCTCCATCGAAGGTCGAGACGGCATCGTGCGTCCTCACAAGCTTTTTGTTTGGCGCTTTCGCCGCACTGTTTGTCGTCAATTCCCAGAGACGAGACCTGGCACTCCATTTCACATGATAATTGGCCGCTCACGGATTCGGAACCGGAACCCGAATCCGACGAGTCATTCTCCGGCACGGACTCGAGCTGCTCGAGTTGCTCAAGCATCGCGTCGCTCAGTACTTTGGAGGACATGCTTTAGGAAGCATGCTAGGCGAAGGACGGATAACGATACCGCGGATTCCAAAGAGTGTTGCCACCCCTGGTTGGTTTTTTTTACTTAATTTTATTTCTTTTCGGCCTTCCTCTCCTCTTCCCTTACTACCATGTTGTATCCTTCCTAGTTACTTGCTCCCGCTGTATCAATGGAATATCTATCGACTTGTACCCGATTATACATAAGTCAAATGCCTGAGGTTAAGCAAGATGGATAGCATGCGACAATCGATCACACACACCAGTTCCTATGCCGGCGGCGTTCCATGCATGCCTCGTGCCAGTCAACCATTTCTTCTGTTCTGCAAAGGGGTAAATCTCGCTGTTGGAACTATCGCTTAATGTGGTCCTTCACAACCACTGGGACTTTGGTTGTGGGACAGGCACCTGGACTCGGAACTTGCTTGTAGCACGACGTCAGGGTACATGGCGGGCAACCCCGCAAATGGGACACTTTTTTTTTTCCCGTCGGTATCTGCGGTGTCCATGTGGGACACAATAGGACCCCGAGTCCGACACTGATTGTGTTGGACGACTCGACCTACACGTCTGCCAGCACCAACCGCAAACTCGGAGGCGGGCACGTGTGGTATCGGACTGAGTTACCCTACCATGATCACCCAATATGTATCTTCGGTCAACCACATCCAGCGTATCGGCTGTGGCAAAAAATGGCTGGAGACCAGGAAACCCCGGCGCTGCGAGCGCGTGGTGCGTCGAAAGCATGTGCCATCCTACTAGCCATGGTAAATTCCGCAGCCTTCAAGTTGTCAGTCACAACCAACTGGCAACCACGTTCCCATGGAACTCAAATGAACCTACTACACGACATGGTCAAGCCACGGAGCGCCTCCTCTTTCTACGATAAAGGCTCTCCCTGCGCTCTTCAGCTTTCCCGCTCTCGGTGCCAGTGGTGACCATGGTGAGCATATGGTGTTCGGGGGTTGGCACATCACCGTGCCAGTTGCTCCGTTTAATCACAGGAGGTACCGTTGCACGGCGTCCGTCGTCCGGTGTTCTCGTATTCGTGGAACTTGAAAATCTCTGTCCGGACTCACTCTGCCTCTGTGGATGGATATCCCATCTGCTGGGGAACGATACTAGTAGCTGACTGGTTAGCCTGCGAACAGGATGGATGGTGAAGTGCTGTAAGTTGAATGCACAAAGTGTTAGCTAGCATAAAGTAGATGGAATACAGACAGTCAGGACAGCGGGCAATGCGCTGGCTGGTTTACACAGTAGAATACCTTACATAATTGTACATACATGCGTCCACGCGTCGTTAGAGACCCCAAGTGAAGTAGTCACAAACGTTCATTCCCACTCGCGCGCCTTCGCTGGCCAATACAGACATTCCTTTGCTGTTCCCTGGAAACACTGTGTTGCTACACAAAGGCATGGTGGCACTCACTGGCAGTGACTGCATTCAAACCAGAGAATGTTTTCTGTGGTTCATGACATCTTTTGAGGCCCAATACAGTACAGTATAGGTCGTCCCTTCGTTTCTTAGATGGGGTGGTGTGATATGTTTTTTGGGAGGTTACACACAATGGTCAGGAGTGGGGAGTGCCCACTTGCTTATCTGACTCTGGATTCTCTGTACCATAGACTATGTACGATTGTATAAATAGGAGTTAGGGGAATGATGATTCATTCTCCCTGTGACTTGGGCTCTCACCTGGTTGACCCGATTACTAATACTGATTAGGAGGCTGATCAACAACTACCATCGCGACCGTGACTACTGTAGTCCCTTGCCATTCTTGACGTCAGATGTTCTACCAGTACAGTACGTATCAGCATCATCCCTTACTGTATCATATGTACAAGCAGTGTAGAGGGCAACGGGGTCAGCGCTCCGTCTTGGGGATATGAATTTTAGGTCTCCACCTTAATGCCTGTGCCTGTATTTCCTTATGGTGACATGACTCCGCCCCTTGACATTTGTTGGGAAAAGTTTCTCCCTCTCTTTGCGCCCATTTTTATAACGCAACAATATATCCTAATGCCAAGGCAGACCATCACGAAGTTGAGCGATGAAAAAAGGCTGGAGGTACAGTCCGCGATCCCAAGGGTGGCGAAAGCCAATTAAATGGGACAAGCATGTGACGATCATGACCTCCTCGTTGAAGAACTGATCAAGTACCAGTGTCCAAGGGGCCAGGGAATCGATCTATCGGTAATTTGTCTGAAACAGCATCGTAAGGTGCAGGGATGCGCGTCATGATCCCATCACACTTTGCTGCGCTGCGCTCCGCCTGAACCATAAATTAAGAGGCATTCAATTGATACACCTAATATTAATGGCAGGGGAGTACTTTTCTGTGGGAGAGCCGATGAGCCCGCGGGGCGCTGGAGGAAAGGAAAGGTGGCTCTACTGGGTGGAATCGGGCGTTTGGGGGTTGCAAAACTACCGGACGGCGGATCGATATTAGAAAAATTAATCCACATCCACATCCAATATTAATAATGTATACACGCGTCGGTCGGACACGCAAGCCGATTACCCAGTTAGTATATATGTTGCCTCAGCGTCATTGTCTAACCAATAGAAATTCACTCACTGGGCGCTCCTTACAGTCAACGATGCGACGACCTTCACACTGCCCTACATCACCGAGCGCGACTCGCATCTTTGCTGGACTGAAAAGTTCTTTCGCTTTAGGGTTATGGGCCGATTTTACGTTACCACACCAACCTTCGTGGAACTCCCCTCTCTGTTCTGCCCTCTTTTTGCCTGCTCTGTCGCAACTCTATCCTGCCCGCTCTGCGAGTGGCTAATCTCTCCTCTTCTTAACGTTTTCACACCTTCTCTGAAGCATGCGCCGGTGGCGATCCAATCACGCAATGTCCTTGATCACGTCCCAATTGGAAATGGTGCTCTTGCTGTTCCTCGCCCTTCTTTTTTCCAACGCAAGAGCCCAGAGGACCTTTTTCCCTGCGGCAGTTCCTCTCGCCGTTCGTTCGCCATATCTATCAAGTTGGGACCACACCACGAATGGGACGGTATTTGGTTCATTATGGCCTGCGACGGATAATTTTCAGGTCGCTCGTCATAGTCTGTTCCGTTGGCCATGAAATTCTCATCTTCGTGTGTTTTAGATCCTCGGTTGGGCTGTCTTTGTGCGTGTAGACAGCGTGACCTATTCAGTGATGGGGCAACCGAGGGCATCTGTCATCAATGGTACCGCAAACTTGACGGATATAGTAATCACGCCCACACAAACCGTGGTCACCTCGCAAGTGGGACCCATGCAGGTCAATCTCACCTTCCTAAATCCCATCGAGGTTCGTCTTGGTTCTTTTTTTTTGCTTCAAACATGTACATACGCATCATTCGAAGCCCGGGGATTGGGTCAAGCAATCCGTCCCGTTCTCATACATCTCTTTGACTGCAACCTCATTGGATGGCGCACCTCATTCTGTGCAACTGTACACGGATGTCAGTGGAGGTACGTGAAAGTCGTCCTT
>QFFA01010168.1:0-27073 GCA_003316565.1 Russula foetens | reverse complement strand
TGGGCGTGGAGAGAAAACAAAGAAGAAGACTTCATACATCTCAGTGGTCCCTGAGACAAACTCCACAAGGGAGCGATGCAGCCGCGTGGCGGCGATCGACAATATAATCAGCAAAGGCATCTGGAACATCTGGGTTCCAGAATAACTCAGGAAGTTGCTAACTTCGTTATCATAACGAGACAGAACTGACGATGTCCCATCCCTCTGAGACCCAGAGCAGAATGCAATCCAATCAATATTCGGTTCTCTGCAGAGAGAAATGTTGTACCGTTCAGATTCAAAATTAGAAACACCTGCATTGTAATATAGCGATTAACGACCTAACGAAAGGAAGCTTGCAAGGTGAGCAGACGTACGACTGGCGGGATCTCGGCTGCGCCGGCGAGTAAGAGCCAAATGACTCCCTTAGAAGCAGTCATGAAACAGGTTGTTGGATTAAGAGCCCAGCTAGAGAAACAAAGCAACCTCACCTGATTCCAAAGCAGTCTCCCCACACCAATTGGATCGCGTACGCCATGATTCAGGCGAAACAGGCCGACCAGAACGGTTAAAAGCAAGATGGTGTCGCTTATCAGCGTGATAACGAAGTTGTGTGTACCATCGTGGATGTTGAGAATGATGCAGATCTCTTTAGTAGGTACCCATTCACTTCGTACCTGCGAATGGGATAAGCCAGGAAGCTGGAAGATTCAATACAGACAAAAGTGGGTAATTCACAATTGCGACACCTATGATAAAATCAAGGTAATGATGGATTGCCGCTGGTCGGAGGTGGTGAAGGACTTCCCTTGTATAAGGAACGCAACGTTGGTTCCCCAGATGATGGATGAAATTGCTACGACCACCTTATTTCTATACCAGATGGCGATGCTGGTGACCCCCATGAGCATGTGGCGTGGAAAGGCGAATATGGTGTGACGATATAATAGAGGACCCACATGCGGAGGACTATCAACAGTGAAGCAGAACTGACTGCTAGGAATGCAAAGAACTAGAGAAATGACTAGATAAGCCTCGTATGAAACCAATGTATGGGAGTGGCCACTCACAAAACTAATGGTCGTGAAGACCTTGGTGTATGGCCATTCAGTCTGCCGGTACAGCAATGAAGATGCAGGACAAACTGGACCTACCTGGCAGTTATTAGGTATTGTATAATCGTGGGGGATAAAGCTAAATATCACAACCATGAGAGCAGCCACGCGCGTAAGAGAGTAAATCTGAAGATGGGCCAAATCAATTGGAAGCCCTGAGGTTCGAAACGAGATCCAAGGCTCGTCGAGGTGTGATCACGAACCCATATCGTCCAGCGGTATGGGCGATGCCCTCGGATGATACTCCACTCGTAGTCAAGTGTAGTGAAGAATTCCCAACTGGAAATAGAGGGTTAAATTACGTGTCATGGGGTGACAGCGAAGGGCCGGTAAACGTACATATAAGCACCACTGACTGTGTGCCACATCATTAAGTGGATCCCTGTCAGAAGACGCATCCCCAAAGTCATCCAAGCTGTAGAGTAGGGTTGTGAAAACATACTCACAATCCACTCTATTGATGACAATCAGGTCCCGCTGATCGACCACTGGCATTCAAGCAGGCTGCACTGCAGGCAAGCGATAGAGAGAAGACGTGGGGGGGACAGGCTTCGAGCCTTCGTGTCCTGAAGCTAATTTCATCACCTGACGATGTATATATATATATGGAAGTCACGGTGTGCGGCGGGCAGTGCACATCATCATTGATGAAGAATACGTAGAACGCAGGCACACTGAATACAGTAGAACTGGCTCGGATGGAATTGATGGACGGCCATTGATAGTCCTATATGCTCAATGTCAGATAAGGTCTGTTTTACGTCCATGGCAGCGCCGAAATTCGACTCGGACCGCATACGAACATCTCGTAAGTCGTAACCAGAACGCAACCCTTGCCATCCAATGGGTGTCTTCAAAAAGCTCCGCAATCCGAGTCGCATCGAACGATTGTGACGTATCCGTGAATCATTTGAGTGGCGCAGATGGCAATTGGTCAGATAGTCTCCCGAAAATCCCGAAAATACAAAGAGCCAAGAGGTATGCAGCGGGAAGAATCCGTCCGCCCATGCATGTGAGGCATGCGCCACGTGGCAAAACTCGTTCGGACTGCCGACTGCCGGGACTGACGAATGAGTACATAATCATCACGAACCCGGGTCCACGGCGAAACTTAGTCGTCCGAGGCCAACTAACGTCACGGTGTTCCCTTGACCCTTGACACTTGATCCCACTCCGTTTCAATTTTCATTCAGACTAGATTTATCATGGCCTTCTAGTCCTTTCCATCTGCAGTGCCTCGTACCTGGGTGTTCATGAACATGTTTTTTGATGTCATACCCGATAGGTAACAGGGACTAGCATGGCGTTTGGAAATCTGGCCAGTTTCAACTTTGGCTTACTATCGGGTTTGGACTGGCATCATTCTTCTCAGGCTTCCGCGGCCTTGAGGAATGCATACACAACTTTGATTTGGATCGCTGGGTGTTATGTTGATGGTAACAGTGAGGGACTGCGCAACTTGTGATTCAATTTAATGAAGTCTTACTAGATCTTACTACTTCAGCACTTCACAGAGCAAGACTTGGAGAAACCCCTCCGGCTACATAATTAGAACCCCCTCTGCCTCTTGCTAAGATTCAAGTGCCAGCTTGGCAACGCCACCATCTGACGATTACCACAGAACTTGAATCTGGTTGCTAGGGTCATACTAGGAATCTGCGATTCGAAGTTAAAGCCAGGTCCTCTGGGCACATTTCCGATGACTTCATATAGTTCTTGAAGTGGTTCATCCAATTTGCATATATTTATATCTGATCGATTATGAATTGAACAGAAATTTGACCTGCACATTTCATCCAATCAGGTATCATAAATGCGGCGGGATGTGCAATGATGAAGAGTCTCATCATCAGTCTCCCTAGTTACATAAATGCCTCATATTCCGATACCCCGCATCACGCTGCAAATCTCCTGAGCCCTCAGTGATCTGGGACGCTTGCCTCATCAATAGTCAGACATTATAGTTTTCCAGAAGTCGCTCAAGTCGGAAACCAATGGAAATTTAGGATCATTGGAGATCTGGGAACTTACATCCCACTTCCTCGACTCGGAAGCCCTACGCATCCATATTACGGGCCACATGGTATGGAAACCACGGATCAGTAGATGGATTACGTTGGTTTCCAGGTTTCCAAAAACCCGGTAATTGGTGGAAAGCCGCAACATTTTGGACGTGTTTCTGATGCCAGTGCTTGTGAGCTTCCTTTGTTGACAGGCAAATGGCCGACAAGCCCGAGTGTGGTATACGGACCCGCGCGATGCCTAATCACATCCCATATACGATATATCCGAGATCTCAAAAGTATATTACAAGTACACAGAACAATAGGAGTAATAAGTGGGTACTCCCATCCCAGTCCTCGTCCGCTAAGGCGTCCTCAGATCTTCACACTAACACGCATTTACCAATCGCAAGATCCTTCACCGATGTGACCTACCTCCATAAGTCTATCCATTCATGAATTGATGGAACTGAAACTGAAATTTCAAGCACTGTAATTGCCGTCCATGATATGAAAACTGTTCTGGTATTGTAGCATACGTGGTTAGCCCACGCGTGTGAATTCGGGGATAATTGGAGGGTGAGAGGAATGTGGCAGCGATGATGCGATCCAACCAGTACGCGCGAGGAAAGCATGTCTCTATTTTCCTTCTCTCCGGCGAGGCCAGGTAGAGGGGGAAAGAGTGGAGACGCTGACAAGGGAGAAAGGTGCTAAAGAAAAAGGGGAAATTGTAAGATGGACAGCGGGAAGTCTAAGGCTAAAAAGGAAAATACAGGAGCGGCACAGTACGAATGAGGCCTTGATCCGTTCTATGTGAAAGTGCCAATATAGACGTGTCCTAGACGTTGCAAGGGGCCATGCTTGACGGGCGCGACGTGGACCGACGGGATTCCGAGGTGCCGCGCGTTTGTGGCGTCGGCCGACGTGTCTTGGGCGATCCGCGGACCGCGTGTCTTCGGTCGTAAAGGGTTATGGTGCGACGAGAGGGCGAGAGAACGCGAGGGTGGAAGGAGTGAAAGGACAGGCTTCAGTTGGCGGGATGGCGGCGGGCCAGCCAGAGCACGGCATTATTTTACCGACAGTACTTACGGACAAGACCTAGGAAAATCGTTAACCATCGTTGGCTAGTTGTAACGTTATAGCCATACTGCATACGGGTAATTAATATTAATTAATACGTGATGTTGTAATCTGATACTGCGGCATCTAATCTCGGGACGACATCGAAAATCCCATCATCATTGATATCGTTTAGGAGTTACAGTGCACATGCCCTGTAAAGAATACACTGGTACAGGATCGATACATGACTACACAAACTCTAAGGACCTCACAGTTCTAGAAGAGGGTTTCTAAATGGCGATACCGCACCTGTTTCCAGAGGAGATGGGGTACCCCAAAAGTGCGACCACCGTGGCGGCGCAGGCGGAGAAGGCCAACGAGTATAATGAGAAGACAAATGACGCCGGTTGAAGCCATAGAAATAAAGGTGTGTTGCTCAGCGTGTTGATCGTCATGCAGGTAGACATCAATCTAGAGTTTGGCTACGGAGGAGATATGAGAGGATCCAAAAATATTGAAATTTATCATTCACCTGCTCAGCACCTGTTACCCGACCCGTTCGGTTCTCACGGGCTCTTCTTGTCAGTGTTAATAGACCAGTCGTGTCAACACAACCGGAGAATCCGATGCTGCTCGAAGATAATACACGCAGTTATTTCCGTCGGACCAAGTGGAGGCTGTGTAACGCGTGGTCGCTTAGGCTTTGCGAAGTTGAGACTTATTCGGAAATCTACACGCATGCTAACGCGATCATGACGAGTAGGAGAAGAGTGATGTGATGAATGGAGCGCGCGTCAGGGGTGAGGTTTAACCTATTAGAGAGTGATTCATTCGCGTGGCAGAGATTGTCGTCGTGATCACAGGGGGAGATTGGAACATCTGTGTCGTGAGGCGGCGAGGGAGGCGTAACAGATTTTACATTGAGAACGGAAAGTTAAAATATTGAGCTGATTTGGCATTCGGAACAGAGATGAGTTTATTACCGGTGGTCGGGAAACAGGGATCTGACCGCCCAAATTTAAAGCAAGGAAGATCTATAGAGAAGACTCGGAGATAAACGGGAAGGAGGCCGTCAAGTTTAAGCAACTTACCGCAGGCGGGATCTCAGCGATAGTAGCCCGTGAGATGTAAACAATGCCCTGAAGGAAGCCTTCCCGAGCCATGAATCAAAATAACCACGACCAGAGAGAATAGCCACCACCGCAGGGACAAATGACGACAAGTATAACCTTTTAACGTTCAAACAGCGATACCCGTGATGGCGGCAACCCCACATCCCAACCTCCATGTCGTCGTGGGGGCTCTGCCCGTGACGTTCGTCGTCCAGCTGCCCATCAATATCAGCGCTCAAGCCATAACTAGAGACCGGGGCGGTGTGCTGAGCTATCGTTGAAGATCTAAACGCATTGGTGGGCCCTGTGTATGGTCACTTCTCAAAGGTGATCCAAACCATTGGTTAGCGATCGATCAGAGTGCGAGTGTGATGGCACAGACATAAGACTCGCGGCCGCGCACCTGACAATTGATGCGATCGAAGTATCAAGACCTCCTATGTTCGGCATTGGTCGCCACATGCGAGAAAGAGTATATCTACAAGGGGGACTAGTCCGACGCCTCAAGTCAAAAGCGGAACGCAAAAAAGCATATATCATCACGGACTCGAATTTGCCA
The DNA here is from genome assembly GCA_003316565.1 of Russula foetens. Lineage (NCBI taxonomy): Eukaryota > Fungi > Basidiomycota > Agaricomycetes > Russulales > Russulaceae > Russula > Russula foetens. The sequence goes on along the minus strand of QFFA01010168.1, from coordinate 21,243 downwards.
CTTGTAAGATCGATGGCCTGGGTGGTGTTCCACTCGTACACAAGAGAGGTGAAGCACTCAGCTGCCTCCCAGCTAGAAGCAGCGATCAATGCACGTGAGACTCTCGGGCAGCGAAGACCGATGGCGAGAAGGCTCACAGGAAAAGGCCGCTCACGGCGCGCCAAAGATCCGCTAGCGCCACTGGCAGGGGGGGAGAACCAGCTCGGGGGTGGTGAACGTAACAAAATCCATTCGACAACTCCGAGATCACGAAAATTCACCATTTTGGCGGGCTGATAGGCCGTGGGAGTCGGAAGAGATGTAAAATGGATATAATCTCCCAGATGCTATCGTAGTAGGCGATGCGGTGGGAATGTGACGGATGGTGGACACTGTATCGTCCGCGCTCGTTGTCATGACCAGTCTTGGTGGTTGTTGATAGCATCCCAAACTGGGCGGCGGCATGATTGGCAACAATATTTGCCACTCTTGTCCTTGCTTTGATCACGGTTCAAGAGTACTCCAGAGTGCTCGAGTCCAAAGCAATTGCCGGTGTGATGCAAAATGGGCGCAATGATATGACAAAAAACGACGAACGGCAACACCACAATCAATCACAGGCCTGATGAGGACTCAGCCACAGGCACGTGATTTCCACGTGACGCTCAAATTAGTATCACGCATCCGAATCTGGCCGTGTAACCTCCTCCTCTCCCTAGGCCTCAGGCTGGCTTGGTTCACCTTACTCGTTGGTTAGCGAAATGTTATACTGGTAAGGACAGTAAGGTATGTGGCACAAGATGGGCACTCTGATTCAGGGACGATCGAAGCGGCTGTCCAGTCATCAAATCCATCAAATCCATTAAGGCCCATCCTCTGCCTCTGCCATGAATATAGTTTTACAGGACTAGTACATAATTACTCGACAAATTCTAAGGACTTCTCAATCTCGAGAGGGGGTATAAATAAATTATTTCTAATTGGCGATGACCCCCACATGATTCACTTATCCGATCCGCTCTCTATGTCATTCTTAGGATCGATCACCAGTCCTTGCGTTTTCCTGCCCATGCTTATGTACGGGAGACAGCCATTCGTCTGTGGTGTCAGAGACTGCTCGCGGGTCGTGTGTACAGCCACATGCATATCGAGGAATGAGATGGGTACCGCAGGGACAGCTTTGGCCGCGGGTATGTTTCGGCCATTTGAGTGAGGGTTACTGTGTAAGCTATAATGACGTTCAGTATACATTGTGGGCATAGAGAAGATAGGAAAAGGATATCATACACGTCAGAGAAAAAGAAGTCAGGCAAAGAGCGATACATCCGTGTTGCAGCAATTGACATGGCGACCAGCCAGGGCATCTGAAACATCTGTGTTTCGGAAGGATGTAAGGAACCACATCCTGTCCTCCACCGGAAACAACTGAGACATACAAAGCTGAGTGGATCTGGAATTCTGATCAGAACTCTATCGGTATTCATGATTATAAAAAGTACCATTCAAATGCAAACAAATGAACACCTACAAGAAAAGTGGCGATGAGCAAAAGGGCGAGGTGGAAGAACTGAGATAAATTTACCGTTGGAGTGACCCCGAAAACGGTGGAAAGCAGGAGCCAGATGATGCCCTGATGAACGGATATAGATCAATGGATTGAGAGCAAGATACCCAAAACGAAGTGAGGCAATCCTACCTGGTTCCAAAGAAGATGTCCCAGAGCCATGGTTCCACCTCCACGACGGTGCAGGTAGAACAGGCCCAGGAGCATGATGAGGATCAAACCAGTATCGGTACCGAGAGCAACGATGGTGCTGATTTTGATGCTCTCCATGTGGATCATCACGCAAGTTTCTTGACTGGGTGTCCACTTTGCGCGGAACTATAAATGGGTCAGCTCTGCGGATTCAAAGCAACCAATAGGATGACTCACCCGGCTGACACCTGAAAACAAGGCCCGTTCGAATGTTGCTCCCCACAGATGACAGGAGGGACTTACCTTGTATGAGGAAAGATACGTTGATCACCCACAAACTAGCGGCGATGGTCGTCATTACTCTATCCCTGTTCCAAATTGCGATGCTGACGGCCTCGGTGGGTGTCTGCTCAAGGAAATCGTCATGGTAAGAACGTACATGCGAAGACAAATCAACAGCGAAGAGGCAGCAAGAGCCAGGTATGACAAGATCTGGAAGAAAAGAACCGGAAAGAAACGGAAATTTGATTAGTTAACCGCGCTGTCCTTGAAACACGGTTCGATTGGATGGCGTGCTCACGAATTGGGAAAGGACCACGACCTTGGGAACATGCCTGTCAGGGTGGATACGAAAAGAAGCAAACGCATCATGCAGCACTCACTTCACAGTTGCTGGCATGGAGCTTAGCGTTATTGGTATAGACATTTACTGTTACGGCCGCAAGAGTAACCACCCGTGTAAAGGAGTAGATCTACAAAACTTGCAAGTTAAGTTGTTGCCCGCCGGGGCGGCCAGATCCAGAGCGAAGGGTATCATCACAAACCCATATGGGCCACCTGTATGGGCGATCCCCTTGAATGACGCTCCACTCGTAGTTAAGTGTAGTCAGAAATTCCCAACTGGTTGTGAGAAGTTGCGACATAGAATTGGGACACATCAGGGCGGCAACGGGACAGAGACAGGCAGACCCACAAGAAGAGACCATCCACCGCGCTCCAGAATCTGATAATATCCACTGTAAAGACATGGGGTCAGCGGGTCTTCCAAGATCGAGAAACGGGGCTGTACTAAAAGCCGACGTACATGTTTCCTTACCGACTACAGCAGGGTCACGGAAGTTGACCATTTTGACAGAAGCAAGGGGATTGACAGGAAGAGTGGGTTCTGAATCACGGATCATTTATATAACACCGAAATCCGATGGCATTCTACACTTATCATGTCGCGTACCTTGGGCAATGGCGAACATCAAAATCTCTCCCAAGTGGGCGAGGCTGTGATCATCTGCGCCCGCGCGCTATTTGATGGGCTGATATAACCCGACAACGTGGTTGTGGCCCTGAAAGGATATGCATGTTTGGCGGCTGTGTAAATCGTTTGGTTGTGTGATTGCGTGACGCACCGACACCAAGACCGCGGACCAGGGCCTTCAGTTGAACGCACATCACAATCATTGAGACGCAACAAGAGCACCAGGCATCCGGGACTTCTTTCTTCATTGAAATGATTGGGGCTTTTCGAAGCCTTGATGGAGTCCCAACATAGATTATTAGAACGAAGTTTGTGCTAACGAGATGGCACTGTCAGTGTCGTGTTGATATTTTAGTTGATATTTGTAGACCCTACGGTCGGTGAAAGAGGGAGAACTGAGAGGTAGATGTGTTGAGGGAATTTTTAGGGCCCTAGTCTCCGAAACGTTCCCGCCAGACGCGTCTAGTTAGGAGGGTTCGCTGGTTTACGGTACTTGTACGGTGTATCACGGGCTCAACCGCTCAACCTAAGCACCTAAGCAAATGGACCCAAATCCGCCGGCCCGCTCATCCCGCTTGGCGTTGGCCGGGCCGGGACTTTAAAATTTGTTCCAGATTTGGTATTCAATTTTTTTTTTAAATTTGGCGTTGACCGGTTCCAAGTTCCTGCGGCTTCACGTCTCCAGCAGACAGAATGACAATAGCAGTTGTTTAATACGTTTGTAAGTATTAGTGGCTATCATAACAGTTACAGAACCAGTGACGCGGGGTAACTGAAGCCCTCCGGTCAACGCACATGTATACAAAAGATAGGCGAAGTTGGTCACCGTACCAATTCTCACCCCGACAACGATCAAATCGTGCCCTCGAATGCGGAGTTTATTTGTTCCAAGCAACACCTAGGCGGCATTTTCTAGCTGAGTACCGAGAACTCGGATTGCTCTCTACTTGCCACGCTCCAAATCTTCACTTAGGCTCGACTCATTACGTTTCTCGGGCAATTCGTCGTAGATGATGATTGATGAGTCGCGATCACCCAACTGGGGAGCCAGGTGTTGCTCGAAGACAGTGCAAACAGTTATCTCCATCGGACTGCGTGGAGTCGGTGTGGAGCGAGATTGCTTAGTCGCTGCGAACTTGAGCTGGCTCAGTTGCACTGGGGGATTTTCGGGCACGCTAGATCGGCACCAATCATGATCAGTGGGAGAAGAATGAACAGAAGGATAGCGTACACATGCGAGGACCAGGCAGAGTCCACCAGAGAGCGGTGCATTCGCGTGGAAGCGATTGTCATTATGACCACAGCTGGAGCCTGGAACATCTGTGTTGATGCGTAAGAAATGAAGGGCTTTTTCTCATCGAGACCAGGGACGTTACTATATTGAGCCGACCTGGTATTCGGGGCGGAGATGAATGAGTTCATTTATATCTATGGTTGGTGGACAGGGGAGGGAAGGTGTTACCATTCAAATTAACAATAAGCAATATCTGGAAGAAAGGGGTGATTGGAAAGAAGATAATCATATTATCAGCCAAACTCACTGCTGGCGGAATTTCAGCGAGAGTAGCGAGTGTAATCCAAATAACACCCTAAAGGAAGACGCATTCCATAAACCGACATGATCGCGACCACAGAGAACAGCCACCATACCTGTTTCAAGAGAAGACGGGAAAGACCAAAAGTGCCACCGCCGTGGAAGCGCAGGCGAAACAAGCCAACAAGCATAATGAGAAGCAAGACGATGTCGGTAACAGCCATAGAGATGAGGGAGGCTGTGTTGCTCTGGGTGTTGACGACCATACAGGTGAATTCATCAGACACCCATCTTGAACGCAACTACGGATAAAATAAGTTAGGATCCAAAAAAATGGAATCCATGGCTCACCCGCGCAGTGCCTGTTACCAAAACGCGTTATGTGATCCTACATGACCTGCAGCACGATGGAGGAGTAAGGGCACACCTTGAATGAGAAACGCAACATTGATTCCCCATGTACCAACTGCCATCGCCGTAGCAACCTTATGTCTGTTCCAAATGGCAATGCTGGAATTATGACATCAATGAGCGCCCGATTGCCAGCGGGGCGATGATCGTAGAACAGAAGCGAAGGGAAGACATACACGCGAAGAACAATCAACAGCGAAGCAGCGGCTAAAGACAGGTAGGAAGAGATCTAGTAAAGAGATGATAAGCTGGTGCTAGGTGCTGACCCGAGTAGATGGGCAGGGATTGGACGAGGACTCACAAGATAGAAACTGATCCAGGGCTTGAGATCGCAACCCATAAGAACGGGGCATGTGTCAATGCGATATGGGACCCACCTGACAGTGAATCGGCGTCGTAACGTTCATACCGAAAAGGGAGAGTATCGCACCCACAAGGCCAGCCACTCGCGTGATGGAGTAAACCTATTAAATCAGTCCAGGTGGGACAGGAAACCAAAGCGAAGGGCCGATTGTTACGGACCCATATCGTACGTCGGTAGGGGATATGGCCCCGAAAGGCCCTCCATTCGTAGTCGAGGGTAGTGAAGAACTCCCATCTGCTCATGTCAGTGGTTGGCCGTGATGTATGACGTTAGAGAAAAGGTTGAGGACTCACATGAAGAGACCATAGATGGTGTGCCAGAACTTTATCTGAATCACTATTGAAAGAACGAGATAATTGGTTTGTCTTGTCTCCGATACATGGCCACAGGAATGCACGCACATGCATCCCGCGCGAGGACAGCTGGATCGCGGAAATTGGTCATCCTGGAGGCTAAGAAGTAGTGCAGCTACGCGAGGAGGCCAGCTGGCGGTAATTGTCGATTCTCGTAACGCTCGATACTACATATTTATTGATCCTTCATGCCTCGTAGGCCGAGTCAATCATGATGAAACACCGCTGCACCGGCAACTACCAACTCGACCGAGGTATGCCGCCATCACGAAGATGGCCAAATGTTGAATACCACGGATCACTCCCAGAATAGTGTTGTCCTATTTAGGATTGAGGGGTCTTCTCATGCGATGCGGGGATGACATGGATGCCGTGACATTGACGCTGGGTGGGAAGTATTTCTGTGTTCGTGGTTCAAACAAAAAAACAAAAATGAGTTGGCTTAGTCATTGCCGATCCATCGGATAATTCGGATTCTCAACTCGAGTTTCGCCGCTTCAAACGTTATTCTGTGCTACTGTAGCCAACCAAAGATACGCTGTCTATCGCAGGCCCGTACTACAGTAGGCCTACAGGATTCACGCAGAGCAACAGAAAAAAGGATGGAAATCGTTTATTATGAAGAAAAAACCCAATCCTCCTCGCTACCACTCCCACCCAAAACCATTACAGTTTCAGGCCCATCTGATCTTGGGCCTCCGGCTGATCGGATGTTCAAGTTAATGCAGTGATAACTGGATCAATCTGTGCCGTGAAATGAAATGGGCGCATTGCTGCAATGGATCTAGAAAGGCACGACCCTGTAACCGACTAACTAACGGTCTCGAGTGTTCCTAGAACTTGGCTTTCTCCAAGTCAGCTACGTACTGCCAGTGACGGTCGGCTGGCTAGGGAGGTACTGCCGTTATACGACGGTCCTTCAAGCTTCACGGCCGAAACGTGCAGAATGAATATTAATGCTCTGGCCCTTGTTTTTGGAGCCCCGCGTATGCTAGCCGGATTCTTCCGAGTCGGAGAGATCGCTTGACCGTGTCTTTGGAATTCTTGCTTTCAAGGGCGCGTATTGTTTAGCTCACCTGTCATGCCGCGCATCGCGATGCGTCGCCACAGAGAAATTACAACCGCCTTCTCGCATATGTGGGACCTGCTTGAGCGATTGGGCAGTCAAAGGATCCGGGGGTTCCGCGTCATGTTCAGTATCCCGGACTGTCACGGGTCAGGCAAACCCGTACGGGTGACGGAAAGGTGAGAACTGAAGCTCGGTTCAAGTTTTGATGGGCGTGACGCGCGGACTCTCGCCGCCCTCCTACGTGGGGACGACCTCCTGGGTGGCCTTCCGTATCCGAAATAGACAATATTCCCTGACTTTCGTCATGATAAGAGTCTGCCGCTCGACGCTTCTGAGCTGGGGATTCGGTCGGGCTCTGCTCTGGCAGGCTACTCGGAACGTCCGCAATCAGGTCACCGAGTTCTCCCGACCACGGTACAATACGGACTCCACGCTATCCCAGCTTCGTCTCTCTGGCGCTCTCATTTGTCTCTCCTATCGTAACACACCAAGTCCCTGGTAGATGTGTAAATGAATCTACGAGGTAAGCGGAGTCGTTTTCAATACCAAATGACGATGATGGGACGGGCTCACAAAAGTCGATGGATTCATTGTAAGGCAAGCTATGCCGTTGCGCACGATAAACGCGGACATTGGCGCCTCCCTCACTTGCTCGCTCCATCCCGATCGGCATCGCCACGAATCCCCAGTCCTCAGTCGACGCGATTCCACATCCGACACAACCTCACTTCCGCTCACAGCAGTGGATTCCGTACGACTCCGTCTTCGGTGCATTCACTCATCCTGTGTTCCCTCGCGCGCCGTTCCCCTTTCATCTTCGTCCTCTTTCCTTTCATCCATAGACATATCCTGTGTTCCCTGCTCGCCCGGTCTTCTCCGAGTCATACGTTACATCTCGTTTCGACGTTCTCGGCGGTCTGTTTCAGTACTTTACAGTTGCCTAACTTGTATATAAGCTGGTCCGTTCAGGTCTGTGAATGACAGGTTTCCCCCTCGCGTTTCTCTCTTCTCATTTTGCGTGCCATCTAAGCTCTCGCCTTCGACCTTTCGACGTTGACTCTGTGCCGCCGAGCCATTCAGCCTCAAAAATTAGAAGCCTTTCGACTTTTTCCGGCTTTTTCTCATCCCGACGCCACTCCTACGCTTATCTCTTCTCTCTTATGGCGTGGCTTATCCTTCCCCTGATCGGATTTAGCAAATCAACTTTCCTCTTATCCCATTTTCGGACCTGAATCATCGCTTCATCATTCTATTTTCCTTCCTGATCCATCATTTCGGTATTCTCACTGACGCCATGATTCGAATCACCTTGGCATCCATGAATGAGTTACTACAAGTCTACAACAGCCCTGAATTCGTAGATGTGCCACAAACACTACCCAGCATCGAATAATCACATAAAAGTACAACGTAATAGTTCTCGGGAAGGCATTAAATAGTGCTTAACAGACTTTTTTTACTCACAACGCTCTACGTCCCGATCGAGGCACGGACCATTCGGTTTCTCATACACCCCCTCGTCAGTACAGGTGTTGGTCGACGGGCCATGACAGCTCAACTGAGGAGTCTGATGCTGTTCAAAGGTAGTGCACACGGTTATCTCCATCGGACTGAGCGGAGTCTGTGTACTAGGGTATGGCTGTTTAGGCGCGGCAGCGACGTTTGGCTTACTTGTTGGGCAATCCACATGCATGCTAAATGATCATGATGAGCGAGAGAAGAGTGAAATGATGAATGGCGAACGCGGTAGGGGCCGAGGTATAATCTGCCAGAGAGCGATACATTCGTGTGGAAGCGATTGTCATTGTGATCACAGCGGGAGCCTGGAACATCTGTGTTGCAAGGGAGGCGTAAGCAATGACGACTCACATCCCATTGGGAACGGAGATGTACTATATTAAGCCGATCTGGTATTCGGAGCGGAGATGAGTTCCGTTATCTTCATAACCGGTAGCCGAGAAACAGGAATCCTACCATGCAAATTCAAAGCAAGGAAGATCTACGGAAAACATATGAGCGGAATGGAGAGGATACTCAAATTAAAGCGAACATACTGCAGGCGGAACCTCAGCGATGGTGGCCAGTGATATCCAAATCAGTCCCTGAAGGAAGACATCCCATATACTAAATTAACCACGACCAGAGAGAAAAACAGGCACCGTACCTGTTTCCAGAGTAGACGGGCCAGACCAAAGGTGCCACCCCCGTGGCGACGCAGGCGGAGCAAGCCAACGAACATAATGAGAAGCAAAATGATGTCGGTGACAGCCATCGAGACGAGGGCTGCTGTGTTGCTCGGTGTGTTGACGGTCACACAGGGGAACTCAACAGGCATCCAGTTGGAGCGCAGCTAAGAATGCGTTGAGGTGAGAGGATCCAAAATAATTGAAATTTGTCACTCACCCGCGCAGCACCTGTTACCCACACACGTTTGTATGATTCTACATGACATGCAGTACGATGAAGGGGAAAGGACATGCCTTGGATGAGGAACACAAGGTAGATACACCATGTACCAACTGCCAGCCACACAGCAACCTTATGTCTGTTCCAAATAGCAACGCTGGCGGGCTCAATAAGCGCCTGACTGGGGGAGATGATTGTAGAGCGGAACAGGTATGAAGACTTACATGCGAACAACGATCAACAACGAACCACCGGCCAATGAGATATACGAAAATATCTGACGTCAAGCAGGCGCTGGGCATTCCTTCTCGTACATGGGCATGCATTGGACGAGGACTCACAAGTAGGGAAGATATCCAGGCCTTAAAATCGCGGACAGTCAAAACTGCGATCCACACCAAAATGTGACATGGGACCCACCTGACAGTTGATTGGTTTTGTAACGTCCATACCAGTGAAACAGAGTATCGCGCCGACAAGGCCAGCAAGGCGTGTCGTAGAATAAACCTATCGAGTGAGCGACTCAGTCCAGATGGAAGAGGCAATCAAATGGAGCACTGATAGCCACAGACCCATATCGTCCACCGGTAGGGGATATGGCCCCGAAAGACCTTCCATTCGTAGTCGAGGGTAGTGAAGAACTCCCACCTGTCCATGGTCGGTTATGTTATCCAGGAAAAAAAGTTGATGACTCACAGGAAAAGACCATAGACAGTGTGCCAGAGCTTTACCTGAGTCCCTACGGAAAAACCAGACCATTAGCTGTTCTTTCCTCGAAACATGGAATCGTGAATCCACGCACATTCACCCTGTGTTATGGCGGCGGGTTCGGGAGAGTTGTCCATCCAAGAAGGCGACGGCTAATACGGCTAAGCAGGGGAGGTAGCAAGGGAGTAACGTTGGACCTGCCAGCACTTGATGGTTTGCATTTATAGATACGTTTTGATCTCAGGGCATGTCATATCACTACACTCGAGGGGTCAGACCGTAACACCACACAACCGCCGATATCACACAAATTTTGATCGTAACGGATCACTCACTAGGCAGTACTATTCCTATCGTGGATTGAGGGGCTGTGAAACGCTTGATGAACAACTCGTAGCGCCGAAATGCTCACTAAACTGAAGGGCCTTGCTCAGTAAGTCCAGGGAAATTCCTCACAAGTGTCGATCGACACTTGTTGCTGGATTACAGTATGGTGAGGGCGAGACGTCACAAGCCTGCAATGTGGCTACGTCTTGTCTTGATGAGAGTGACTCGCGAGTTGTACGGAGCATGACAATATTAATGACAATAATGCCATTTACTGCAGCCTGAGCGTCGTCGCCCTCGCCCAAATAACAACGAACCGGCTTAGTAATGACTGTCACTGCCTGCCACTGCCATCAATCCACATTCCCTGCAATCAGCGCTAGTATATCCTGGTGTCGTGTCGGCGCTCTTACAACTCGTGACCCGAGCTCAGAATGTGGCCTCGAAAAGGTTGGTTTGCAGAGTTCGCACAATGCGAACGACACCTAACAGCTGTCCAAATTATTGTGGCCTGGTGACAAGCGATACATAGTATGTATTTATTCTTCGGCAGGCCCGGGCCGCAGGTACCGCTCGCTGACGCCTCATTCTCCAGCTCGTCCCTTACAATGACAACGCGACCAGCGCCCATCCATGATATGACGCCCTGATCGGATGATAACACCAACCGTGACTTGAAAAACGGGCCAATTGATATGGACATTATAAAATTAGATGTAGCATCATAGCGTTTTCAGCAAAAGGACTGTATTGCCAGCGAAGGCGCGCGAGTGGGAATGAACGTTATGAACAACTTGTGTTGGGTCTCTGACGACGCGTGTACATGAGATTATGTAAGGTACTGTACTGTAAAACTAGCGCATCGGGCGCTGTCCTGACACTCTGCATGCTATCTAATTTATGCTAGCAAAATATCCTGGGGGCCGACCGCTATTTCCGCGACATCAGAGTCTTTTTTTTGGAATCAATTACTGTGCGCCTCGGGGTACAGAACCCCATGTAGCACTTCGGGTATGGAAATGTACAGGTGTGGTTGTACTGTAGGGAGGGTTGTAACATCAGAGTCTTACTATAGTGGCAGAGCGCGGTCAGCCGCCGGTCAAGATAGAAAATATTACTTGGCGCTGTCAAAATTCCAGGAATTGTGCCTAGACTGTGGGTCGTCTACAAGAACATTGGCATCTCTACAGGAACTGGATGGAGATGGTATGCCACGCCATGGACCATTGTTGTTGCGTGTAAAGAAAAATGAACAGGTTTATCAAATGTACACCAGCGGCTACTCTGTCTAGTGTTGTGGTGTCTCTGACTCTCGAGCCGGAGCCAGTCAAAGCCAAGCTGCCTGAGCGGGCTCCGTCAGCCTGTTGCACTGAGACAAACCTCAGACACTGTTTCATCGAGCTGAGCTGAGCTAAGCCAATCAAATGGCTGGCTATTGACCGCAGTTTAGCTTGAAGCACCCGAACGGCTGAGCCGGCTAATGGATATCGATGGATGTTTGATGAGTGACCATTAGTTGATGACTGTGAGACCACTGAGACGGTGATGGCGTTGGATCCCTGTGTCGCACCGCCACTGGAAGGAGTGGAGATTAATGTGCCTCTAGTTCACTTTCTTACGTTTCGTTACTACTTCAAGTATCGAGCCCACATTCTCTGGATGTTTCTTAAATTCACGTCGATAGCGTCCAATGTCGTGATGGGTGGGTGCAAAGTCTTCATTGACCGTCAATCCCGTCGCGTCGCCAACTTGCCAATGACAGTGCCCTCGAGAAGTGACGAAAAGGTAAGAACAGGTTTTTTCCTGTTCCGCATTTTCGTGTAGAAAACCCCCAAGCTTCAATAAATAGGTCGCTATAAATCGATATGACATCCACAATGCCCGCCACATCACAATATATCACAGCATCCGTGGTGAGAAGAAACAGAGTGACCCGGATACCTTCCGGAAGGCGAAACCAAACCAGTGTTTATCAGTATCGAGGGACCCGTTTCTATACACCGCACTACACGTTGTCATCCGAGTCGAGGTGTAAATCGCTTCGTCTTTCTTGCGTCTCCAGTTTCTCATGCACCTCACCGTCTGTGCTGATGCTAGGGAGATGATATGTCGGATGCTGGTCGCCGAATTCATCCGCAGCCAACGATATCCTATTGACTGGAATCGATTTGGCATGGATATGCTTGGTCTTTGAGAACAAAGGGCCGTCGTTCTGTATATTCTCGCGCGTGCTAAACCTACAGTGAGCGAGGAAAGGGACGCAAGTATAGAATTCCGTACCTGCTAGGCGATCTGGAGGTAAATTCTACCAAACCACGGTGCATCCGCGAGGCAGCAACCACCATTGTGAGGAAAGAAGGGACTTGGAACGTCTGTCACGGTATTGCAGAAATGCGTAAGAAATCAAGGGCTCCCCGCTGCCCACACCACGGACGTACGGTGTTATACTCATCTAATTATCAAAACACGAACTGAGTTCAATGATAGATTGACAGGACAAAAACAGGGAACAACATTACCATTCAAATTCAAAACAATCAACACCTAGAGCGTAAAATGGTGATGACTGAAAAGTGGAGGAGCGTGAAATTGACTAGACGTACTGCTGGCGGAATCTCAGCGGCGGCAGCAAGCAAGATCCAAATGACTCCCTATGAAATATAAAACTTATCAATGAAACAAAAATAACCACGATCAGCAAGAAGTGCCACCGGACCTGTTTCCAGAGAAATTGGGCCAGACCAAAGGTACCACCACCGCATTGGCGCAGCCGAAACAAGCCAGCAAGCATAATGAAGAGCAAGGTAATGTCGGTGATGGCCATAGCAATAAGAGTGAGTATATTACTCCTGGCGTTGAGAGGCACACAGCCAAACGGTTCCCATGCATCGCGGAGCTACAGATGGGATAAGCGAAGCGGATCATAGATTAATCGAAATTGAGTATGCACCCGCGCAGCACCTGTTATAGTACCGGGTCGCGTTAGTTTAGTACCATCTACATAAAGGGGGAAAGCATGCCTTGGATAAGGAATATAACATTGATCCCCCACACACCGATCGTTGTCACCCTAATAACCATTTTATTGTTCCAAATCGCAATGCTGGAGGACGCCTAGTTGGGATATTGTCGTACAGCAGAAACACAGACGAAGACATACACCCGAAGAACTATCAATAGCGAGCCGGCTGCCGCAGACACATAGCACAGAAGCTAGTAAAAAGATAGTAAGCAGATGATGAGTGTGCAAGGGCATCAAGGCAATGCTTACGATCGTGAAAGAGAACCAGAGCTTGATATCGCAGACGGTCAATACCGGGATGAAAACCAGATGTGGAACACGGTGCCCACCTGACAGTCAATTGCTGTCGAAATGTCCATGCCGAAGAGGGAAAGTATAGTAGCAATGAGACCGGACATGCGTGTTAAGGAGTAAATCTATCGATCGAGCAAATCAGTCCGGGCCTCCTGCGTGAGAAAAAAGCGAAAGTGAAGCGCTGGTCATTCCTTACCCATATTGTCCAACGGTAGGGGCTACGGCCGCGAATAACCCTCCATTCGTAGTCGAGGGTGGTAAAATACTCCCACCTGGTATTGAGGATTGAGTCGCATTACAGGTGGAAAGAGGTCGAAGACTTGCAGATAAATACCACTCAGAACATGCCAGAGCCTCACTCGAGTCACTATCAAGAAGAAGAAAAGGATCATCGTTCTCAACGGGCATCAGAATATACTGCGAAAAAGCCTACACACAATCATTTTGCGCGATTACAGCGGGATCGTGGAAGTTGACCATCCCTGAAGCCAACAGTTGGAATGGATAGGCGAAAGAAATCGGCTCGGGGTAACGTCGCTCCTTCTATCACCTGCTGACAAAAACTAAATTTATAGATACTTCTTCCTGTCCAACCGCCATGTACGGGGCGTGTCACATAGTCTTTATCGTGAGTAAGCTTGAGGGGCGTAACCCACGAAACAGGGACAATTGATCCCTAAAAGTCATTGGCTTGATGGATATCTGCCATTTGGCTACGGATCGAGGGGCGGCATAATGAATTACAGCTCTAGCGCCTGGGGGTTTTTGATCCTAAAACATGTCACTTACTTTTTGCAATGCTACTTATGATTCCCGTTGTGTTCCTATTTGCATATCATCATGATGAAACATCCAAGGAACCCGAAAAAACCACGATGGCCGCACCGTGACCGCGTTTTGGCGAGAGAGGTATGTGTTTGTTGAGCCGCCAGTTAACGGCGATGAAACGGCATGAAATATAACATACGAGGAGGACATGATGATCGTCGCAGTGATAGACTCGGACGCGAGTCGCGTCGCGCGAGTCGGCCTGACCACTGGCAAGACCCCGAGGCTGGGGGTGTAAGCGGGGTCCCGGGTTATCCGTGACTCAGCCATCATGGCACATCTTAATCTGACAGACGCCTCAAATCCATGGGGTTTACCAGCTCCGCCACCGCATCATCGGGCATTTAATTGGCCGAAGACGATACGATACGAATCATACGATCAGGCCCATTTCGGGGTTAGCACAATCACAGCCAGTCACATGCGCAGCGCTGTAACTGCTCTGACTCACGACTTAACAAACGAGTACGACATACGACAATGTTTGAAAGACTTTCATACAGGTTTCACCATACGGGTGAATGTATATATAGGTGAATGCAACTGGCTGGTTTCACTGGCAGTACTAGCACCCCTCTCACGAGTGCCAGAATTCTTGCTCCCCTGATTGGTACAGTATTCTCACTCACGTCTCAATCGTCCCTCAAGCCTCCATCCATCACTATCGATCGGTGTGATACATTATCTCTACAGTCTCAAGTTTCAGCCCCACAAAATTTCTCAATAGTACATGCAGTGATGTTCTCAGAATTACGAAGAATAATACATTATCTGTAACGGTCTTTAGCACGGTGTCACTCATTTCTTCATACCGCTCTCCACATCGTCGCCAACTTGAAGGCTGGTGCCGACCTGTTCCCTGAGCGCCTCTGAATTCTCGTGGTCCTCGTCTGTGTCGATGCAGGAGTCATGAAGGCTCGTCGGCGGTGTGGGGTGCTGCTCGAAGGTCGCGGCCACGGTTGGGCACATCCAGTTGAGTGGGTCCGATATGGCGTGGGTCCGCTTGGCTGTTGGGAACATGAAAACGCTTGTTTCGTGCACCCCGAAGGATCTAGAGGAAAAGTCTACTAGAGAGCGGTGCATCCGTGTACCAGCGATTGCCATTGTGACGAGGGCGGGCGCCTGGAACACCTGTGTTGGGGAACATTACGAGAGATAAAGAGCCACCCCCAGGGATAACAATAAATACTTACGGGGCTGAGCTGTTCTAGTATTCCGGGTGGTGTCGCACTCAATGGGAATTCCTAATAGGTAGATGTGGGGGAACAACATTACCATTTGAGTCCAAGACATTGAAAACCTATGACGTTATAGGGTGATGAAAGAAAAGAAGACCGGTGAGAAAAAATCTGGGACTTACTGTTGGCAGGACTTCAGCAGCCGTGGCAAGCAAGAGCCAACAAACCCCCTTGTGAAAGGAATACATATCAACGGTTGAAAGGACCTGGGGAGAGAGTTGCCACCACACCTGTTTCCAGAGGAGATGGGTCACACCAAATGTGCCACCACCGTGACGGCGCAGGTGAAGCAAGCCAACAAGCATGATGAGAAGTAAGACGATGTCAGTAACCACCATAGCGATGAGTGTGAGCGTGAAGCTCTTGGTGTTCACAATCACACATGCAAGTTGAGTAGGTGCCCATGCAGAGCGGATCTGTAGGCAGGGTAAGTCCAGAGTGTCTCAAACAGTTGAAGTGAGTTTGTTAACCCGCGCGCCACCTGTTATCAAACCACGTTTGCATGTGGTTCTACAGTGAGTCGTCCGAAAGGAGAAAGAGGAGAAAGGACTTGCCCTGGATGAGAAATACAACATTGATCCCCCACACAAACATGGCGACAGCCGTAATAACCCGATTTCTGTTCCAGATCGCGATGCTGGCATAACAAATAAGCGCCTGATTCGGGGAGACAGTCGGAGCGCGGAGGGTATAGGCGAAGACATACATGCGAAGAACAATCAGTAGCGTGGCGGTGGCCGAGGACAGGTAGGTAAGGCTCTAGGAAGAGGATAATAATAAGGGTTCAGGCGTTCTCCTGGTAAACAGGTATATGAAGTAGTACTCACAGCTACGAAAGAGATCCAGATCTTAATATAATGGCCAATCAGAACTCAGTTAAGGAGGCAGGCGTGGAACCATCACCTGACAGTTGATCGGGGTCATAACATCTATACCAACAAGGCTAAGCATCACGCCCAAAAGACCGGCCACACGTGTGAGGGAATATATCTATCGAACGAGCGGAATCAGCCAGAAATTTCTCTATGTGAGAGGGAGCCAAAGCGAAGCGTTGATCGATCACTACGAACCCATATCGTCCACCGGTAAGGGATGCGACCACGAATGACTCTCCATTCGTAGTCGAGAGTGGTGACGAACTCCCATCTGTACATGGAGAATTGAATTGCATGACAAGCGCGGGAAACGGTGAGGCCGTACATGTAGAGACCGGCTACAGCGTGCCAGAGCTTCACAAGAGTCACTGTTCCAAGAAACCGGATCGTTCAGTTAGGCTCCTATTCCCCAGAACTCCTGCAAAAAACTTGACGCACAAGCACCCTGCTCAACCACAGATGGATCATTGAAGTTTGCCGCCATTCTAGCAAGGAAACGATACGGGTATCCGACTCGGAGGGCGGGTTCGTGGTAATGTCGCAAAATGCACGGCCTGGATATGTTCATTTATACATACATCATACCACAGGCCATGCCACACCATCGTCCTTGGAGTAAGTAAGGCCGTAAGACATCGCCATTCAGGCTGCGGTCCTGTGGAAGGGACTCGATGGGTCAAATTTGCCCACTCACGAGAGGTCCCGCAGCTAGTATTATGAATCCAGGGGCTTTGATGCACGAGCGCTCAAAGCGCTCAAATGCCGTCGAATTTTAACATGTCACAATTGCGATGCCATGTCTGGGATGTGCTCCGTATATCTATTATAGCCGCGTGGCGTGACACGCAACACGCCGCACAGCGCATGGTTAACGGTGAACCGGTGAACAACTGGCATGGAGTAGTCAGACGGATGACATGAACGGGGAGACTTCGGCCCGTTACCTCCGGTCGACGAGTTGGAAAGGCACGAACTTTGAAAAAAAGACAAGCGCTGCTAACCCCAGCTGCAGAATGCTGCCAGGGCCAACCGAACGAGCGCACACCATAGGCGTCTCCGCATCCTCCATCAGACCTTCCCCTCTTGCGTACTCTTGCGTACGTTTACGTCCTCGTGTCAACGTCGATGGCATCTGCGTCCGCCAATCATGGTATTGACCTTGAGGATCAACGACTCGCCTCACGGCCTTCTGGTGTGGCGCGCTCCTCCTCATCACAATCCGTCAGCTAGAATTGCTTGCAGCTCTAGAAGGAGTCCGAGCTACTGAGATACGTGAGATTGGCGAGACACGTGTTGCAGTTCAAGTATTGCCAGCCTCTACCCGCCAAGACCTTGACGTCACTCACGTCAAGGAACGGTCAATCTTCTCGCAAGTCGCAGGTGCTATATTCAATATTTCCCCAGATTGACATGTCCCACTAACCCCTCGATGAGTAGGAGGCGAGAGAAACGAGAGCGACGGCACAAACATCCCACAGTCCAGGCGTGAAAGCTCGACAAGGCAGATCCCGACACAAGCCGCACAGGGCGAGAACAATTCTTCTGAGGGACGAATCGACCCTAAAATTCGTATGTATTACTGAACGTGGACCTCTGAACGATCTGATACAAATTCAAATGTGCAGCGGTATCTCGTATTCTTATACATGGTAGCCCTGGGCTTCGCAATGGCGGCCATAACCAAAACCATGAAGAAATCCGCATGATAGGAGATTTCGATGGCAGCGCTAACGCATTCTGGGCTCTTTATGGAAAGGAAGCTAAGAGCTACGACGAGGCTTGCATACAGACTTTGAAGGACGATATGGATGGCGTCCTAATATTCGTGCGTTCAAATATTGTTCATCTGCTTAACGAATTCGATTATGTTGATCATCTGTCCCATAGGCCGGTTTATTTTCCGCCACTCTCACCGCCTTTATTATCGACAGCAAACAGAGCTTGAGGGCAAGCCCAGCAGACCAAATGGTGTACTACCTCAAACAAAACGTCGCCATCCTCGCTCAAATCTCTGAACAATTTGCTACTATTGCTCCACAGGTTCCTATCCCTTCCGCTCCGCCACCTCCTTTCTCTGCTTTCAGCCCTTCGTCATCCGACATCCGAGTAAATGTCTTCTGGTTTATGTCTCTCGTCTTCGGCCTTTTCTCAGCCCTCCTTGCAACACTTGTTCAACAATGGGTTCGGGACTACATGCACGTCTTTCAGCGATACAGCGACCCCCTGAAGGGTGCACGACTTCGGCAGTACTTGCACGAGGGTTCCGAGGGGTGGTGCATGCCCGTGGTGGCGGAAGCTGTACCTGGCCTCCTGCATGTCTCGTTGTTCCTATTCTTTGTAGGCCTTTGTGATTCGGTGCTGAACATCAACACGACTGTTGGTGTCAGTACAATTATCCCTGTCGGGGTCATCGGTTTACTCTATGTCTTCACGGTGATCGCACCAGTGATATATCCACAATCACCATACCAGAATTCGTTCTCGGGCCTTTTCTGGTATCTGGCCCAGAAATTTCGCTGGCGGAGATATAAAGACCGGGGATTCGACGGAGAGTTGAAGCCCGTGAGTCCGAATATGGCTCGGGGAAAGATGCAGCTTGCGATGGAAGAAACAGAGGGGCGCAAAGGGCGGGACGAGCGGGCAGTTCGATGGCTCGTCGACAACCTGACGGAGGACGCAGAAATGGACTCATTTGTCGCGGCAATCCCTGGCTCGTTTAATATGGAATGGGGCGTGGACGTGTGGAAGAAGGTCTCTAAGGTCGTAGACGACGAGAAGAAAACAAACAGAAGCGAAGTTATTGTGAGACAAGACCCGAGTTTCTCCACTAGCTTGCCGCTGGTAGTTCGACCTTCACCAACTAGGAACATCCGCAGCCCCTTCAATTCGGTTTTCCATCTTTTCAGGACGAGCGCTCCCAGTGTTCCTGCCATCCGTCCCCAGACTTCCCTATCAGTGGCGTGCCCATCCCATCTCCGTCTACAATCCTTCAGCTCACATATTCAGGGAGAAGGCGTTATGTGCGACCTCAGCCGACGTGTTGCTTACTTATTGGAGACGTGCAAGCGCCGCGGTCTCTTCGCAACCGAAGAACTATGGCGGAAGCGTGCACGTGCATGTATCGAGACCACGGCGTCGCTTGTATGCTGTGCTGATGCCGAACTCAGCTGGTTTGGAGAGATTGGGAATCTGCTTGGAGAAATAGGGAGCGTTGAAAAGGCCTGGGAGTCGTCGTTGATGGGAATGGACGAGTCGTTTGTAATGCGGTGGACATGCCTTTCACTCATAGCCATTCGACCGATCCTGGAAGGCGATAGGACGCTGCAGTCCTATGCGGGACTTGCGGTCAAGGCCTTTAAGCAGTTCCAAAACGAAAAAGGCACCGACGACGAACAAGCTGAGAAGAACGCTCAGAAGATTGACGAGACTTTCGAGAGGGCGTGGACGTATCAACGGCAATTATACTATGCATTATTTCGGCATGGGAACCCGACTGTGGAGCAAGCATATGATATTCTGTATGATCACGAACCACAGCTCTCAGAACTAGAACGGGTCAGGGTCGAAGCCGAACGCATGAGAGATGCTGATCTGTGGATCGACTTACTCCAAGATATGGTGCAGGGTACCACTCACGGAATAGTCCGCCAACTACCTGGAACCGATCATTTCCCCTCGAAGCACATCTCTTTCAGCCAGACTCTCAATCTATTCATCGACCCCCTCAAAATACAATTTATTCCGCTCCAAAGAAGCCTCGATGGTGTGTGCTCCCTTTGTCCCAAATTCAGGGCCATTCTCGAACGCGAGGAGGAAGGCCTGGGATACCAAGCAACGCTCAAGGCCCTTGAAGCGTTTGCGAAAGCACCCATTTGGCAGAATGGTCTGTTGCGGCGGCAGCTGTGGCGCTTGCAGGACCTTCGTGACGGCGGCGGGCTCGGCTTCACCGTCGAACTCTTCTTCCTCGCACTCAGGCAGCTGTTGTCCAACTCTGTGTCGCGCGAATCCCACTCTGCGTTGTTCATCGGCACGTTTCGAGCCATCACGTCTGACTGGCCCAGGTACAAACGCTCGCTCGGCACGCAAAAAATTCTGTTGGCCATGGTCGCGCCTTTCGACGGCGTCATGTCGAGATTCAATTACCCTTCTCACATCATCGACGAGTTCTTGGTTCTATTGAGCAATGTGCTCGAAGGACAAACGGGCTCGCACATCGATCATGCCGTGCAAGAGCTTTCCACGAATCCGACCGAATTGGGGGCCAAAGTGATGGCGATAATCTATCAGTCACAGCTATCATCCTCATAACCCGCACATTCGGGACACAGTTGCGTTGCTTGTAATTCTAAAGTATGGTTTACCCATGTGGACAACCTGCATAATCTCGCTGCTGTCAGAAATTCCTCAAAATAGCAGTTGGCGGTATCTCAATCAATGTGAGCAACGGGATACCCGTGTGAGTGACGCTATGTGTAAGATGTCGTAAGGAAGGATGAGAAGAGCACTTGAGACCTTGGGTGTATGTCTCTGGGGGCGCTCGTTCTATCACGGTTAGACGCTAATTGAACACCAAACATAGCAGAAATTCACAGGCGTTCGGGCCATGTCGGTGGATATCTCTGAGGAGAGGAAGTGAGTGCTTATGGAGAAGGAGAGACTGTTTGAGTGTGCTAGAGTTGATGGATTGATGGATTGATGAGCCATAGTACTCAGACTGTTTCAGAGATTGAGGAGAACACGGCCAGGCATCGCCGCTCCATCATATCGAGGGCCGCCAGGTGGCCCGCGCGTCTCATTGGCACGTACTCTGATCCGAAACCCCCCCGGGGCATGATGGGCCCGTCAGCTCTGGCGTGCCCAATTTCGATGGTTTATCATGATGTCGAC
>QFFA01010167.1:0-13791 GCA_003316565.1 Russula foetens | reverse complement strand
TAAAAACACTGACATTTCTCCCCCAGCGTGGTTTGTAGCCCTACTGATAGACTTCAGGGATCCTATGAACTACTTCTAGTCTTGGGTGCTATGGTGCTACTTTTGTCATCTTCGGATTCTCGCACAGACGTGGAATCTGAGCTAGGAAACTACTGGCGTCACAATAACGTAATTTGCAAAAGTCCTATCCTAACTTATGAGTGTTCTGGATCGAATGTTACGGCGCGCTGTCCAGCTGTCATGGCAGGAAGTCGCTGGTGCGCAATTGGATACAGTTTGCGGGGTTTGAACAGCCTTTGCCAGCGCTCTCCTCCGTAACGGAAAGAAACTGTAGGGAGCCATCATGTCGCCGTCAAGTGATTGACCTCCGCTATTGCCAAGAACTTGGGATGCTTCGGAATTCTGGCGGGCCTTCTGTCACATGTCACCAGAATCTGATGGCTTGTCAACTCGGCGCACAGATATCGCCCCGGTTAAGTCAAAGCTCCGTGACCTCAAAATCGTATGCATCGTACGCCCTGAAACTAAGCGCCAAGGTTACTCGGGTTTTCGACAATGCCTCACGGCGTTCCTTGCTTTTCTGGCTTACAAGTGGGCATCACGAACCAAAACGGTCAGGCCCTGCATCATCACACAGTAATGGTGCCTCTCATAGTGAACAACCTGTTTCTATCAAGGGGTTGAAACTCCGGTCAAAAGCGATCCGCTAGATAACCGTCTCTGCCCTAATACGAACAATTATGTAGCCTAGGACGCTATATAAGCTTCTATCGCGCTCTACGCACACCCTGGAGTATCAGTGTGCGCATTTAACTGCCCTTTGATTTTCTGGTACTTATTGATTCATCATGCTCAACCTACATTTCCTTGTTCTCCTTGCGGTCTCATTCTCAAGTCAAGCAAATGGCGTGTCCATTGGGCCTGTCACCGATCTTCACATTCTCAACGGAAGTCTTACCCCAGATGGTTACACGCGCCTGTGAGTGTACATTACATGGAATCGAACTACTCCCCAAACGGCAGTCCTTTCCTCTTAGTGCCATCCTCCCGGAGGGTATGTTCCCGGGTCCTACGATCACAGGGAACAAAGTTAGTTTCAAACTGCTGGACATGGCGGTATGATGACTCTGGCATACAGGGAGATAGCTTTGCTATTAACGTCATCAACGAACTTAATGATACGAGTATGGATGTTGTCACCTCCATAGTGGGTATCCCTGGCCCTCTTGGAACACAGTGATTCATATCCGTGCTTAGCATTGGCATGGTATCGATCAATATACGTTCAACGAGTTTGACGGTGGCGCGTTCGTGAACCAGTGTCCTATCATTCCAAATACTTCGTTCAATTACACTTTCGATGTTCCTGAACAGGCGGTAGGTGATGGGCTCACTGCTTCAGCTTAGACGTATAACTTTACGACATTTCCAGGGCACATTCTGGTACCACAGCCACTATGCTAATCAGTATTGTGATGGCTTGCGCGGAGCATTTGTTGTGCGCGATCCCGCAGATCCACACGCAGATCTATATGATATTGACGATGGTATCCCGAGTCGTGTTCCTGATGCTGTACTAAGGCATAACTAAATTATCGTACAGATACGACAATTATCACACTTGCAGACTGGTGTGCTCTGTTCTAGGTACATTCGTCGCTGTATAGGTGGACTTACGTCATAATCAGGTACCACTACCTCTCCCTCCAAGCATCGGGACTCCCGCACCCCAATAGCACGCTTATCAATGGCAAGGGACGTTACGTTGGTGGCCCTGCCGTTGACATTAGTGTTGTCGATGTCCAACCTGGGACGAGGCAAGCAAGTTCCGTGTCCCCGTTCAACAAATGAATGACTTTTGTTTGACTCTTCAGATACCGCTTCCGCCTCGTCTCTATTTCCTGCGATCTTAACTGGAAATTTTCCATCGACAATCACTTGATGACCATAATCGAAGTGGATGGAATCAATGTCCAACCGTTAGTAGTGGACCAGATCCAGATCTTTGCTGGCCAGCGTTACTCATTTGTGGTAAGTACTTATGTCAGACTCTTCCGTCAACGCTGATGTCGAAACATTCGTAACATTCATCTTAGTTGAATGCCAGTCAACCCGTTGATAACTACTGTAAGACAACAGCGGATATCTCTGACATACATTGATCCCGTGCCAGGGATCCGTGCGCTCCCAAACCTGAAAGGTAGCAATACCGATAACGGGCTGAATTCCGCAATTTTGCGTTATGCTGGCGCGAACATCACCGATCCAACTACTAAGGATACTAGTGGCAACCTCCCTCTTGTAGAAACTGATCTGCACGTACGTCCTCTCTTGTTCACTAGCCACGCCACGCTGTATTGAGGACCCACTTTCTTCGTAGCCTTTGGTGCCCTCTGCCGTGGTGAGAAACCTCGCTTGTCCATGACAAAGTCTGCTTGAAATCGTCTTTGCTTTAGCCCGGAAGTCCTTACGTAGGGGGCGCAGATCATAACATCCTTTTAGATGTCAGCTTTGTGAGTTCATGAGCACTTGGCCATAGACAATACTTGATGGCCACGTGTTTAATTTAGTCCGCCGCTGAGTTCCAGTTCTTCGTGAACAATGTCAGCTTTGGGAGCCCTTCCGTACCTATCTTGCTTCAAATTCTGTCCGGTGTGCCAGTCGGGAATCTTTCTCCCGCTGGAAGTATCTATACACTGAAGCGCGATGAATCAGTGGAGTTGTCTATACCGGCGGGTGTGGTTGGCGGCCCTGTGAGTCCCATACTCATTATGTTACTTAAGCTCTCTCTACATGACGCTTTCATAGCATCCTGTCCATCTCCATGGCCATTCTTTCTATGTCGTCCGCAGCGCAGGGAACAAAACCTACAATTACGAGAATCCTGTATTGCGTGATGTAGTCACCATTGGCGCTTCAGGGGATAACGTCACAATCCGTTTCCAAGCTGATAACCCTGGACCATGGTTCTTCCATTGCCATATCGATTGGCATCTCGCGGGGTAAGTGGTTTCAGTCATCTACGGCTACGCAGATCAAGAATAACAATCGTTATATTTGCTACAGTGGCTTCGCTGTTGTTTTTGCCGAGGATGTTCCAGATATACCATACACAGATATTCCTCCCTGTGAGCACATTGATTTATACATGGATGGTTGGTTTAACTGACCCGTCACTCAAGCCTCTTGGTTTGACTTATGTCCTAGCTATTATAACTTTACCAACGGGACTGGTCTCTGAAGTACATGTATTGGAAGTGGCGGACGCAGTATAATAGCGAATGGTGAATGGTGAAATTGGTGAATGTAATATGGCGATTTATTAGCGTGTTGTGTTGTGTTTGGACTGTGTTTTGACTTATGAGTACAGCACATCATGGTCATACACTAGACCATCCACACAACGGCACACAACTTCCGTCTCACACATCCTTATAACGTTTTGGTGCTGTGCATGCCCGACAGGTCGTTACCGAGTTCCGAGTTCCGAATGTCAAGTCTAAGTCCACCCTGTTGGAAGCGCGAAGGCACGGGATTCACGGGGTGTCCAGGGATCTACATCCTTGAAACTTGCCATCATGTACGTTCTCGTTCTTAGTGGCGCTTTCGATGTCATCACCTTGCTAGGTTCAATCCGACCCAACAATAGAGGTCGGGTAGGTTTCGTGACGGCTGAGAATGGGGATCCTGCTTTTAGCACGATCTGCATAACATCGAGGACAAACTCATCGTCTCTAGACATAGACATGACGATTATGTTTTCCACGACTCCTGGTTGGGCTTACCACAAGATCTTGCACAAGGCAACATTTTATCCGGGGTGAGCTGCGAAAGGCTCGATTGGAGAATAGATCGTATGAATTGACAGTTGCAAATTCAAAGGGTCACTTACAGGCACTTGCATATCGATGAGGTTGGGATTGACATGGGGGATATTTCAAAGTTCCTGCGATCGTACTTCGTGAATACTGCTATTACAGCTAGCGGCATTCACTAAGTATGACCAGTTCAGGAATGACGTCGAGATGAGGTCGGAAGCGACAGAAAGTGAGTAACTTGATCCAGAAACGAGGTCGAAAGTGCATTTGATCAACATTATCTAGCTAGCCTTAGGGAACCTGGGTGGAGATTCTGTACGTGTACTATAGTAATGCCATCGTACTACTGTGCAATGTGTACTGGGTTAGGGTTAGAGAGAAATAATTATTTTACCGTAAATGGACCATATTGCTGAGTCAGCATGGGTCCATGAGTGACACAGCCACGTTTCACGTTTGTCCAGCCGTCCCGTTGGTCCCAAGCCCTCCAAGCTGAGAGACCTTGGTGAGTCCGGTTCCCCAGTCCTCCACTGCTCTCCTTCTACTCTCCCCCAATCTGCCTCGACTCGCCTTATCAATCGTCACTCAATATGTACATCCCGTTCACTTTCAGTAGACTTCTTTTATCGTATCATGGAGCA
This sequence comes from Russula foetens, assembly GCA_003316565.1. Lineage (NCBI taxonomy): Eukaryota > Fungi > Basidiomycota > Agaricomycetes > Russulales > Russulaceae > Russula > Russula foetens. Next base: position 9,332 of record QFFA01010167.1, on the reverse strand, counting down.
ACCCCATCATCTCCCCCAATCCGCGCCTTCTTCCGTGAGTATTCCGATTCAACTCTATTTCTTGTCCTTTCACATCCCGTCCCAGGCCCAAGGCTCAGTCTACATAAGTGATCCTGGCCATAATTTGAATGGAAATCCGACACATTCCCAGGCTGCAGGGCCGAATCAAAGCGAAGAACTCTATAAGCGATCAGTCATGCTTGTCATTTGGTACAAGGTCAGTTGGTCCACGTCGTTCCAATTTCGCTCATTCATGGCCATCTAGCCTCATACGACTCCTCTTCGCCTCTTGCACCCTCTGCCCACCTTCCCGTTCCTTCAGCTTTCTCAGTTTCCCTCCCTCCTCTCATCGCTCTCCCTAAACCAAAATTCGTTCGTTGACGCTTACAACGTTGCCACTGCCCAATGGGAACAGCATATGATCGAAACAGTCAGACTTGTCGTCTCCGAACAGCGCGTTCTGTACAAGCTCCGGAAGAGTTTGCTTGAAGAACTGGCAGAGGAGGAATGCCCTGGCCTACAGGAAGAGATTGCCGCCCAGCCACCAATAGAACAGAACGGAAAGATCACCTTTCCGCCTCAGACCCCCTCTGGGCCAATTAAGCGACGAGCGCCTGACGTCACCCCCGAATCTACTCCTCCACACAAGTACTACATCCCTGACGCAATGTACCAGGGGCAAGCTCAACCAGTACAGGCACATCAGATGCACCAGTTTGGGTTACCCGTCGCACAACAACAGACTTTCCCGCAGAATTTGTCTACACCAAAGCGTGTACAGGGCCAAGCCGTACCTATTCATGCATCGAATTCGCAGTCCCAAGTACAGACGTCGTCGTCACCCCCAGTCAGTTCCAGCGTGGTGCCGAAACAGTCGTTTGTGTATGACCAGCAACTTGACATATATGCGGGTGCAACATCGGAGCCTAATTCCACGAGGAATGGAGGTGCTCCCACAATTTCCTCCAGGCCATCTCCTCCTGCGTCATCATACAAGGCTCCCATCCCCCACCACCCCCACCCGCCCTTGAAACGATGGCCGAATGACTACAGTGTCCAAGAGGTATCCGTTGGATTCGACAAGATGGACGCGCTGGCCAACTCGCAGCCTTCCTTGACACAGCGCGCAGCTTTTGAGCGCGTCTTCGGCTGCCGCTACGTCAAGAGCACGGTGTGCAGGCATCGTGCCGTGTGGCGCCGCGCGGACGACGAGATGCGTGCCGCATTCATCAAGCTCGGTCGAGACGAGCGTGCGATGTGGGGCGAATTTGTACGGCGCGTGGAGGGTCGCGCGTCTGGATTGAGTTTGCAATCTGCTCCTGGCGAATCGGAGGTTGGGCCTATGCAGGGTGTGATGCAGGTGCCACTTCAGCGCCTGCCCCTGCGTGACAGCGAAGCTACGCAGGAACCCGTCATGGGCGCATTAGTACCGCCGGTTCGAGAGGAGCAGCCCGAACATCACCAGCAACACAGCGGGCTGGGCCCAACCATGGGCCCAGCTTCCGCTCCAGGTCAGCCTGGCGAAACGAATCACGTCCAGATCCAACACTCTGGTGAGTAGGCTTATCTCTCGCGCGCAGGGGCAAGGCCTTACTGGTTATGATCTTTTGTAGTTGTGTTTGATTCCTCGTCTTCCCTGGCGGATGGACTTGGTGGAGGTGATCAAGGATAGGATGCTGCTGGGCAACTGGGATGTGCGTCTATTAGGATGTTTCTGATGTATGATTCTGGTTTATGTGTTTTTTTTTCTTGTATGATGAGATGCACTTTCACGTCCCTGTCTGATTTATTTTGCCGCGTGTATGGCTCTCAGACAAACTTGACTACGAACCTACGAAACAACAACTGCAACAACAATCATGCACTGTAGTGAACGTAATCCACCCAACGCCAGCCAATGCTCCAAAGTCATCTCTCTCTTTCTCCGCACTTTCTCCGCAGCGTCTCGAAGCGCTGTCGCTGTTCTCATAATGGCGTGTTCCCTGCGCCCCGTCTGAGAACATCGACTGGTGAAAACCACTAGCCCAGTCCCACCAATCCGTATCTACCATGGCCCACATCGTCTTGACGACACTCTGAAACCCGCAGAATTGCTTAGCAGCGGCAAGATGAAGCAGCTCGTCCGCTATGTTCTCATCAGTTGACTCTTGCAGTGTGACAAACAGACAGGAAGACGAACCCAGCACCTGGGGAGCAGGGATCGAGCGAGCAACGGGAGCGCGCTTCCCCTTCGTCCGGCTTGAGTATTTCATGGCACACGATATGCGTGAACAGCTGTTCCCAGCCCGAGAGGCGTGCCAGCACGGCAGTGGGTGTACCCTCTGCCGAGAAGGGTGTTGTGACTTGGGAATGAACGGCTTGTAGTACGGCTTACATCGCTTTCAAAGCCTGCGACACTTTTTCGTCGGGCTGAGCGACAAGAGGTTTCGAAGGCTTTTCCAGTCATCCGCTACCTTGGCTTGCGTGACTCAACACGTGCGGTGAGAGATGGTGTTTGTGAGGGGGTTATATAGGTCCAAGAAGTCGTTCGTCTGATGAGATTGGACCCATCACAGATGTTGGGCACCACCATATACGAAATTGTTCCGGCCATTCGACTCGTTTGACCATTTGATCACTGGCCGCCCGACAAGCTCGTAGAGCTCCTTGTGTACAAAGCGTAGAGCGTCCTCGCATTTGGCCTGCTCGACGCTCTTCTTTCCCTTTCCCAGGGGTTGATCATACAACTCGTTCGTGCTGTCATAGAAGTCGTCAGAGGTAGTAAAAATGGGATGCCAGTGGAGGAAAGTTGTGGAGGAGGATGTCGATGTCGGAACGCCATTTGCAATGGTTGATAACGATTACAGGTCCGATAAATGCAGCGGAGCGAGAGTGTCGAATTAAATTTGGTTTCAAGGAGGTATCAAGACCAGGCAGGGCTTGCATCCGCGAAATAACCCTCTCGCGATCATGCAAAAGCTCAGGCTTCTGGTCGTCGCACCACAAACTGACCAAATAGATCCATTCCCTCGGGGTCTCCGCCGTCAACATTGTTTGTTTGGTGAGTGGGAAAAGCTAAGCATTTCGAGGTCCCGATTGATTGCTGTGAATTTGTCTGCCCATGTATGCGGAATTTCTTGGATGCAAGCATGGAACTAATTCCGTCGCCGACTCCCGTTGTGGAGTCAGCCCATCTTCGGGGTCATGGGAAGTATGATTATTCCTGCGATGGTTGCTCTTCCAAGGCATCGAATGGCTTTCTCGGAAGAATACCTCCCTTCGAAGGAAGCCTGGAGACGAGCATCGATAACTCCAACAAAAGACAAAATGGGAGAGCCAAGGACTCTATCGAGATGTCTGAGTCGAGGAGTTCATGGCAGGCAGGGGCCCGCCATCTCTTCAATGCCCTGATCCACATCCCTAGGTTCCATACCGCCGATGCATAGACAAGAGCTGCCATGACCAATCTGGGAAAGTCAATGTGGAGTCCGCGACTTCGTCCATACAGATAGCAAAGGTACAAAATGTAGCACTTGACATCTTTAGGCTGCCTAAACTGTTCGGCGCGTAGTAACATGGTGCAAGCGATGAAATTGAATGTCGCAGCAAAGTTGAGAGCGGATGTATCCCAGGGAAGTGGGAGGAACATCACCTCCGTTGAAGGTCATCCTGTTGCCTTGACAACGTGTAGTGCACAAATCTCGTCATGCTTTAAGTTGAAGCGAACACGGTCACCCTGGTGACAAGGACACAACACTTTGAAGTGAAGAAATGGTGTTGTCGAGATTATTCGAGTTGAGAAAGGCTGAAAATATGGGAGATAAATACGACTACTTTTCACTAACGAACAACTCAAAAGCGTCAGGGATTGGATCCCAGACTTACACTGTTCGCCATTCATAGCTTGACACGGATAATCAGGAGATGATGCCTTGGGCTGTCGTGTGGGAAGAACGATGAGTGTCACAAGGGAATTCTTAACAGACGGAGGCGATGTTTGAAACAAATATGAGAACGAGAAGTTGGGCGGAACGGCACACACCTTTAACATGTGGGACAACACGTGTATGAGGTCACCATGACAGTGGACCAGTGGTGATAGATGTATGACAGTGACATGGTGCTTGTTATTATGGGCATCATGGCGTTGTTCAAGTTGTCATGTGGACAAGTTGACTTGGTGAATGGTGGTGATGTTGTTGGTTGATGTGACGGGTGGAGAGGACACTCATATTCACCCGTGAGCCACGCTGAATAGATGCTCTGAAGATATTGGAAATAGTCGCACCGCAGCTTGTGCCAGTGATTGAGTGAGGATGTTGACAATGTTTTACTGCGCTTCTCAGGCTGCTTTCAAGTTATCCCGGCCCCCACCTACCCTTCCGTGAAGCGCGCCGAAAGACCCCGTACCTCGGGCCGTCCCTCACAATATGTGTTTTTGACCAAGCTCGTAGTTGCTTGCCTCGTCCTAGCGCTAGCTACGAGACAGGTACGAGTGTCTTGGAAGGGGCGGGGCGCCCGTTGCATACGTCTGACCCTCTGGACGACAAACTTGTACCTGCTTCACGGGCTAAAGAGGAAAATAGAAATGTCTGTATTCGTAGTCGTATTAGACAAGGGTAACCTACTGTTCTGTGATATGATGTATGGCTTTAGTGAGATGAGATATCTGGCCGAACGGTGCGTAATGGCACCCCTGCTATGATACAACCCCCGTCTAACCAGTGGCCCTCCGCAACCGTCGTCCTCTCCACAGCCTGTCGGGTACCATCTCGTAGAAATACGGCGCCAACGTCTCCCGCAGCGCGCGCTGCGCCTGCTCTTCGTTCGCACTCCTATGCGTCGTAGTCCCTAAGACAGCCTTAGCCACCAACCGCTCGAGTGGCTCGATGTCCCAGCTCGTCTTCCCGAGCTTCGGCGCCGACTTCTCGTCGCCCAATATGAGCGTTAGCGATGGCGCGCGATATCCGGTGTTCTCAACTGCGAGCGATAACAACGCGCTGGCGAATTCGGGCTGCATGTCCTCGAGCTGCAAGCGCGATGCTTGCGCCGCGCCGCCGAGGAAGTTGACCGCCCAGGTAGCAAAGGGCGAGTGCGAGCGCTGCTCGTCCGACGCTGCTTGGAGGCCGAGCTTGAGGTGCGCGAGGAGGACGGTGAGGACGAAGCGGTAGGAACGCACGTCAGGTTTCAGGCCTAGAGCGCGGAACACCTGTAGGGCGACGAAAGCACCCGGATAGTCCATCGATAGCATGAACACCCTGAGTGCAACGTTTAAGGTCGAGATGCGCACGACGGGGTGCGTGCGAGGGTCCGCTACTTGGATGGCAAGCACGTGGCACTCGAGCATCTGGCGGAAGAGCTGGCGTGGAGTAGGTGCATTCGGGGGAAGGCGTGCACAGAGAAGGCTCGGACTGCGCGTTGTCCATATACGCTGTAGCGCATTGAAGAGGCTGCCGAAGACAAATGAATCTGGAATCATGTATGGAGCGGCGTGCTTCACAATGGTTTCGTATAAGCTGAATGCCTGGTGGAGGTTTCCGTTTCGTACGGCCGCTTGAACAAGTACATTGAGGAGAGGGAGGTCAGCTTTGATCTGCGATTGCTGCATTTTGTCTATCAGGAAGTTTAAGCGTTCGGAAGTCAGGCAAGCCATATTCGTGAGTTCGCTTATCAGAGTTGTATAGGGTGCTGCATTCGCAGGTCGTGGCCCACTGTGAGTGTCTTGATGTGATACAACAAGATTTTCAGCTGTATCTATGCCCCCAACGTGTGCATAGAATAGAACAAGCCTGTTAATAGTGTTTAACTTCATAAAATATTCCGATCCTCTAGAGTCGACATATTCGTCGACCAATTTGCTGACGAACTGCGCATCGATGAGGGGGTGGTGTTTCATGACGTCAAGAAGCTGGCAAAGACTTCGTTCCGAGTACGATGGGAGGGAAAGGAGGCGCGAGAGTTCATCAAAAAGGGACTCGAGCTCCCCTCGTTGTTCATGAGGTGCCTTGACAATGCTCGAACAAACGAGCATTTTGGCGCGGAGCCCGCTGGACGCATACATCCCTCTTGCATACATTTTACGGTGAATTTTGAGGGCATGTTTGAAACACTTGTAATCGATGAACGCAGTCATGCTGAGCTCGTATAAGGCGACGAGAGTGGGGCGATCCTTGAAGGGTATCCGAGATATGCTACTTTGGAAAAAATCCATGGCTTCCTTGTTCTTCTCTTGCTTCAATAGGTGGTCAATCGGATCGACTAATTGATTTATCCTCGGCCATTTCTCGCGTTTTGTGGAAAAATCATCGGGAGAAAGCGGGAGTGAGCACAGAGGGGAAGCGAGTTTACGGATGGTTCGTGGAAGAGGCCCTCTTGTACATCTTGGTTGCCATTTGAGACGCGTACATCTTGTCAACGTGGGCAACATAGGACACCAGATCTAGAGAGTCCTTAGTGTCTGTGAAATGCAGTAGATTTATGAGCCAACCTGACGCTCATGACCCCGTTGTCCTCTTAAACTAGAGCAGAATAGCTCTGTGTGTGAAATTGACGTGAACGTGGTTGGTGACGTGGGCGCGTGCGTGCGTGCGAACGCCTATCGGCTCCGCCGCTCCGTGTTCCTCCGGAAACGGAACGAACGCCGAAGTGAGGTAAAGGCGGCGATCTTAAAGTAAATCTCGGCTCATCTAACGATCTCATCTCCAGTCTAGTGGTAGTGGTGGCGTTCGCCGTCCGTGTAGTTTCACTCGCGTTCTGTGCCACTGCTGCAGTTGTTCGCGTCTCTTTCGCCCCAAACGACTGGTCTCACGTTTACACCCACCTGTCTTCGTCTTCGACCTTATCAAGGTAAATCAATGAAAGCGCCCTTCGTGAGAATTCTCTGGCGGTTCTTCGAAGCTGATCGGGCACGCTACATCCCGCAGGCAAGCAGTTACGTTCAACGCGACAATCTATAAAAGATGGATGATGGCACCACCACAACACCCCGTCAGAGGGCACAAAAGGTGAACAGTATGCGTTCGATATCCGACAATGTTCATGGCTATGGTGCGCCGCTCATTCTAGTCAACAAGTGAATAGACTTCTAAAGCGATCTAGTCACACTGGGGCCCCATGTTTGGAGGGTTGTGGATACGTATGCGTCGCACTTATCTTACGTGCCGTTTTTATATGCTTACATTACTTCCTTTTTCGCACAGGAGACATTTCCAACGTCTTCGACATCTCAAACAACTTGGGGTTTCGTATTACGTCTGGCCTGGAGCGTCGCACAATCGCTTTGAGCACAGCCTAGGTGAGAACATGTCACCAAAATATGGATAAATGTGCCTAACTCTCGACCAGGAGTCGCGTACTTGGCTCGCCAAATGGTTATGCACCTCAAGGATGCTCAGCCAGAGCTGGGCATTACTGATCGCGACGTTATGTGTGTCGAGCTGGCTGGCCTTTGCCATGACTTAGGTCATGGTCCGTGGAGCCACGTGTGGGATAGTTCTTACATTCCTAGTGCGCTGTGAGTCGTTCTTCTTCTGACAAATAACATTCCCACTCACAACTGGCCACAGGAAAGCGGGATTCTTGCTCAAGGAACGGAATTGGCAACATGAGGACGCATCAGAGATGATGTTCGACGATATGATGAAGGAATACAACCTAGAAATACCAAATAAAGATGTCGAATTCATCAAAGCCCTCATTGCCGGCGACAAAGCCAGGTGCAGGTCTGTGCATACTTCAATGCGCTTCGAGCTCTGCCATGTCTGATCTTCTTCCAGCGACGAGAAGCCGTTTCTTTTCGAGATCGTTGCCAATAAGAGGAACGGCATCGATGTCGACAAGTAAATCCACCTCCTTCCTGGCGTACCATTGACGGTTCTTATTTATCCACCAAGGTTCGACTATATATCACGTGATACCCGGGCAATTGGCGATAGCCAGAATCTTTCTTTGACTCGGTATGGACATTTCGTTTCATTGTTGGTTGTCAATGGCCGATACAAGCTAACTCCCACAGTCTTATCAACTCGGCCCGGGTGGTCGAAAACCAGATATGTTATGATATCAAAGACGCAAACCAGATATACGAGCTCTGCTATACGCGCTTCAGCTTGCATAAACGCATATACAACCACAAAACTGGTTTGTCCTCGAGGAATACTACGCCTTTCTGAATACTAATTGAAGAAACGACGACAGCCAAGGCCATCGAAAAAATGATGATTGATGCGATGCTCGCGGCAGAGCCATATCTGAAGATCGCTAACCAAATCTATGATGCGAAGAGATACCTCGGCCTTACTGATGATATTAGGGCTGAGATCCAACGCTCTCAGGCACCAGTGAGTGCATTTATCCCCCGATTGCTCGCCTGTCTGAACGATGACATGTGGTTCTAGGAGCTCCTAGAGGCACAGAGAATTCTCGAGCGCATACAGAACCGGGATCTTTATCGCTGCGTTGATTACAAAGTGTTTGACTATGAGCACCGCCAGCTACTCGAAGAGCACATTACTGCAGCGGGTATTGTTGCTGAGGCAAAGCAGGCATGTTCTGTGCGCTCCGCGCGGCCTGATACTGGATTCGACCCTGAAATCGACGACGAGGACGATGAAATCACCCTCGAGGATATTAGCGATCTGACACCAAATAAAGTGATTGTAACCTTCTCCACGATGCATTACGGAATGAAAGACAAGAATCCACTGGACTTCGTCAAATTCTACTCAAAAAATCGTCCAAATGGTATGTTGTACTACGTTTGAATCGTCCTGAACAATATTTCCAACTACTTTCTAGAATGTCGCCATGCACAGCGAGGAGACCTGTCTTTACTCATGCCGAAAGAGTTTGCGGAGGTTCTTCTGCGCGTCTATACGAAGGACGTCCGGTACGTACATCATCTCACGAGCCGTCTAGGCGTATCAACCACAGGCACTCCAGATTCTTTGGCATCGTGCAAGCAGGTTACCGCGAGTTACTGCATCGTATCACACAGATGACAGAGCCAACTAGTATTGACGTACAAGGATCCGACTCCGATGGTATAATCGAACGCCCTCGCACACCAAGGACGTTCTCGCGGGTGTCGAGTTTTAATAAGAGCTTCAGCGCAGAACTGGGCGAGAGCAGCGAGAACGGGTCACCATTGCTCAACCGATTCACAACAGTCAAAAAGAGCTACGGGAAGTCGCTGATACACCCAACCTCCCCTACGAAGATTCGTGCGTCGCGGCCATTAAGCACGCCATCGCCGACTTTGGACATGAAGCAGTTGAACACGGAGGAACACCCAACCATACGGGCACCGAGTTCGCCAACAAAAAGCAAGCCCCAAACTAGGACTCAGGCTCCCA
>QFFA01010166.1:0-13972 GCA_003316565.1 Russula foetens | reverse complement strand
AAGGTCATGTGATCCAGGAGTGTGCGTGGAGGTCACGAACGCGGCCGAAGGCCGCGATCGCGACACCCCTACAATATATCATCACTGCTGTGAAAACCTCAACACACATGACACATCATGTGATCTCAAAAGTGTGGAGGGGTCACATGACCAGTCATGTGGTACAGTCACGTGAGGTTTTCCAGGATCACATGACCCCAGGTTCGTCTTCAATGCTTGACTATAACTTGGTTTTAGGGGTGGGACTTGTGGACTTAGAGGTATCGCGAGCGATCCCCTCTTTAGTCTGGGTGTTACGGGAGGCGTGTGCATCCCAGGTGCTTGTGCACATGCATGTGCAGTAGTCACAATCATGGCTGAAGGCCACAGTCATGACAGTTACTCCCTTGTTCGGATCATTGTTGCAATTAGTATAGAGGAGCGGATACCTCCCTTGCTTGGATCATTGTCCTCAGACCCAACAGGACTTGTGCTACAGAGCAATAGCCATTGAAGCTCACTACACATCTGCTGACCACGGTTACCAACTTCATGTTGGAAATGAGAGGTTCTAAGGGCACAGTCGGAGACATGTGATACTCAGTCGAATGATAAGAGACTAATTCATTAAGTAAGCTAACCTAAGGGCACAGTCAGAGATGTGCAATACTAGTGCAGGTTAGCTATGCTGACTACAGAGTAGGGGAAAACAGAGAACAGACCTCAGTCAAATGATAAGAGACTGAGGTCGTCTGGCTCATAAAGTGAAGCTTTAAATAGACGAAAACTTTATGAATGCCAACAAACGAGAAAGAAGCTATATAGAATGGTTATGTGTGCCAATAGTCCTAACACAATAACATCACATCCATACTCAACACTTTCAATGTAGAAAAGACAAACATGAATCATGTGAAAAAGGACAGTGTCCAATCTGCTGTGAGTGTACAGTCTCCTTGTGATTCTTCATCCTTCCAGCTGCATGCTGGCTGCCTTCCAACACTTCATATCTCTGGAACCAGCTGCCGACTACCTACCAACAAATTGCTACTGACAAACCAACCCGTGCATGTCGCACATTTAGGACCCTTGGATCCTAACACAATGTTGGTGCAGAATTTTCCCACACTGCTCCCCTCCAAAACAGCTTTAATACCTCGTTCTCTAAAGAGAACTCGGAACTCTGTTTTATCACTTTTTCTGCATGTTACACCTTGTTGTGGAGTTCATTTTGACTTCTTTGGTGATTCGGTTAAAGCAGGAATGTAGCAATCTGCTGGGTCTTCATTGGGCAGGGATGGTCATCATCAGGGGGGTTATTTGCAAATGGGTAGTGTGAAGGCAGGGTCATACAGTTGGCAGACTGATCATAGTATCATTGTGCATCGTCATTGTTGCAGTTACTTGACCCACTTATGGTCAGGGGTGGACTTACTGTTGGGCAGCTGGGTTTCGTTGAGACATTTCAGGGTGGACAAAGGTATATATTCATGGGAGAGGGGTTCTGGGTTCTAACTAGGTTTGCAGGTATCGCGTAGAGTTGATGATGTACTGTAGGCAGGTATGACAAGCAGTGGTCAGTGCACAGCTTCTTGGGTGTTTGAGCCCTCTATCAGGGTTTGTGGTGAGTCGGTGTCAATGTTGTGCAGTCTGGTTGGGAGTCAGGACTAGTCAGGGTGATTATGCTTATGAGTTGTGTTAATGTGTTTTATGTGTGGGTTAATGCGTATCATGTTTTTCTTGGGGGGGCAATGGTTTTTCGTCACTCCTGCCCCGGATTCAACCGTGGGAATTTCGCGCCTGGTGGTGGTCGCGGTTCAAGGAGCCCCCAATTAACGACACTTGTTAACTCGCTAACTGGTTTAACACTCGCTAACTGCATTTAACTCAGTTTAACAACTGAGGTTTTTCCTGATGTTGATACCTTCCCTGGGTGTTCAAGACGATCAGCTGAGGCCAGACGCTTCATACGTCAACCGCGTACTCAGCGCGGCAAATGACATCTGGATATGCGAAAAGATCTTCAATGGCTGGGCAACTCATTTGGATAGGTGTGTACAACGACACTGTTTTGTCTTTCGCATTTCTTTCCCAGAAAAACTAACACGATGGGCTCAAATTTTGCAGAGTCAGGGGAGAGAAGCCAGATGAGCGAGAGAGGGAAGTTCGTCGTTATATTAGTTGGTTGACGCAAGACGCAAGACAGTGTTCGGAGACCACCGACAAGATTCTTTGGTGTCACGCCCAATTTGCGCGTCTGATGGCGCGGGAGATCGACGGCGCGACCGAGTCGGAGCCGAGAGGGCTGGATGGCGGCATGGACACGAAGGGGCTCGCCAACTACATCTCCGCGGCCTCTCGTTCGCTTTCGCGGAACGTCGTGAAGATGAAGAGCGACCTCCGATCGTTCGTCGCCTTCCTGGAGAGGATGCAGAAGGAAGAGAAGAAGTCGATATTATGTCGGATATTAGGTTGGTTGAAACTGTTCTCCGAGGCGCTCGCGGGCATCTTCATGCTCGGAACGTGCCTCGCCCCCGTCTTGACGTGGATCTGATCGCGCCTGCTGCGTCTGCCCTCTCTATAGCTGCTGCCGAACTTTGCCAAATGGCGGCTGGTACGTCCCTTGGAATGTCGAGTAGAACGAACAAACGAGTGACCGATGCTTACTAACGCAGAGTCACTCGCGGCGAGAGAGCCTCAGAGTATCGCGTCTGTGCTTCTATTCTTCAAGAAGACAGTTCCCAAGGAGGCACGAGAAGTACAGCGGACACTTGGACAATTCAACGCAGCGCTCGTTTTCATGGGGATAGAGGAACACATGACGACAGGTCGACTCCTGGCGTTCTCCCGTCCTGACTCGGCGGCCATAGCCCAAGAATGGCGCGACGTAGCCAAATGCTACCAATCCGTGCTGCCCGACGATGGGTATCAGGTTTAGTTGACGAAACGAATGGTCCTCGTGGGAACAGTTGTACAACCCAGAGTGTTCTTGTTTATCATGATAGCCCCAGTTTTGGACGACCCTAAATTCCACTAGCCAGAGTTCTACTTTGTTTCCACATTCTTGACCTCTTATCGATTTGCCTACATGATAATATTTTTCTCCTTTTCTAAAATCCTTGAAATTCGTGATGGAGAGGCTCCGCTGTGCGGAGAGTGCCCTGGTAACTTGAATGGCCTCTGGGAAGATGAACTCTTTCTTTTCTTTAAAGTATCATACGATTGCTTTGTCATGTCATGCCTTGTTAAATTACCGCGCGGTTTTTGTTTTCGACCGCGTCGGGCTTCTTTCGATTATTCACCACCTGGCTTTCTCAAAACTTTTTTGGACTGCTGCCAGGAGAAGAACAGGATCTTCGACGAGCGGTGATTTGGACCGCCCCCAACTTCACAGTGGCACGCGGCCGAAGGGGGAAAAAAATCTTGCGATTAGCGCAGCCACGGTACTACGGTAGTGGTAAGATTCCTTCATGAAGTGTCTCTTTCAAGACGAAGACGACCGGGTGGTTGAACACTGTCAGTTGCCGCCAACTCTAACAAGTCGATATTTTTCTCGAGCCGCTCGCTCCGCGTGGTTCATTTGCTCTCAGCGGTCCCACCAAGATCGTCGGGATTCGAGAATTCGGAATTGCGAGCGCTGTTTCATATTCATAACAAGGAGCGAGTTTTAAGCGCTGGAAGGACCATACACCTTTCACATTTTCACATCGACATCCGAGTCGATGATGTGCACCATGACTGCCTCATGGGATACTCGTGGGATCGCTTCTGATAGAACATGCTCACACAAAATCACATAAAACTGCGCCGCGCTTTCCCCGTTGGTTCTCCACATCCCCTCTGCCCGACCCATCGCCGGCATCACCCTTTGCTCGTCCTCCTCAACACATTCCACTCTAAATGTCGGTCTGCCAGCCACCTCCGTAAGCATTTGGCTCTAACTTCTGGTGTTCGCGTGTCTCAAAAGCCACTGGCCAAGGTATGAACCAAGGTCCGGGACGTCATCATTCGGCCGCCTCCTCAACTGGTTGATTCCTTCCCTGGGTGTTCAAGACGATCAGCTGAGGCCAGACGCCTCATACGTCAACCGCGTACTCAGCGCGGCAAATGACATCCGGATATGCGAAGATATCTTCAATGGCTGGGCAACTCATTTGGATAAGTGTGTACAACGACGCTGTTTTGTCTTTCGCGTTTCTTCCTCAGAAAAACTAACACGATGGGCTCAAATTTTGCAGAGTCAGGGGAGAGAAGCCGGATGAGCGAGAGAGGGAAGTTCGTCACTATATTGATTGGTTGACGCAAGACGCAAGGCAGTGTTCGGAGACCACCGACAAGATCCTTTGGTGTCACGCCCAATTTGCGCGTCTGATGGCACGGGAGATCGACGGCGCGACCGAGTCGGAGCCGAAAGCGCTGGATTGGGGCATGGACGCGAAGGAGCTCGCCAACTACATCTCCGCGGCCTCTCGTTCGCTTTCGCAGAACGTCGTGAAGATGAACAGCGACCTCGAATCGTTCGTCTCCTACCTGGAGAAGATGCATGTGAAGGAGGAGAAGTCGATGGTATGTCGGATATTTGGTTGGTTGAAACTGTTCTGCGAGGCGCTCGCGGGCATCTTCGCGCTCGGGTCGTTCGTCGCCCCCTTCTTGAAGACCGCCGCGCCAGGCGTGGATCTGGTCGCGCCTGTTGCGTCCGCTCTCTCTCTAGCGGCGGCCGAACTTTGCCAAATGGCGGCTGGTACGTCCCTTGGAATGCCGATTAGAACGAACAAACGAGTGATCGACGCTTACTGACGCAGAGTCACTCGAGGCGAAAGAGGCCCAGACCATCGAGTCCGTGCTTCTATTCTTCAAGAAGACAGTTCCCAAGGAGGCACGAGAAGTACAGCAGATACTAGGACAATTCAACGCAGCGCTCGTTTTGATGGGGATAGAGAAACACATGACGACAGGTCGACTCCTGGCGTTCTCCCGTCCTGACTCGGCGGCCATAGCCCAAGAATGGCGCGACGTAGCCAAACGCTATCAGTCCGTGCTGCCCGACGATGGGTATCAGGTTTAGTTGACGAAACGAATGGTCCTCGTGTGAACGGTTGTACAACCCAGAGTGTTCTTAGACTTCGTTTATGACCCCACTTTCGGACGACCCTAAATTCCACTAGCCAGAGTTTTACTTTGTTTCCACATTCTTGACCTCTTGTCGATTTGCCTACATGATAACCTTTTTCTCCCTTTCTAAAATCCTTGAATTCTTGATGGAGAGGCTCTGCTGTGCGGAGAGTGCCCTGGCCACGGCGAGAAGGAAGGTGGTGGGTTGAGCAGTAGAGAGCATGACTTGAAGAACAGACGACAGGCTGATAACAAACCACAGTGAAAGATGTGAAGGGGCTCGGAGAAGCATGCAGCTTACTCTTTAAAGGTGGTTGAGTCGGAGAGGCATGTGGGCCAAATCACCGCGCCGTTTTTGTTTTCGACCTCCGAGCCCCGCATCGGCTTCTTTCGATTATTCACCACCTGGCTTTCTCCTCAAATCTCTTCTGGACTGCTGCCAGGAGAAGAACTGGACCTTCTACGGTGACTTCGACTTCACAGTGGCACGCGGCCTCCAGGGGAAAAAAAATCTTGCGATTAGCGCTGCCACGGTACTGGTGGTAAGGTTCATTCATGAAGTGTCTCTTTCAAGGCTTTTGTCGCATTTTCTGTTGGAGTTTGGAACTAACAGAAGCGCACTCTGCCAGTGGATTAGTCATAGGTCACCACGAAAGGGTCGGAATGATATCTTTTCTTCCACTCTGATAATCTACTGGCAGCTGGGCGGCGCATTTGGACAGGTGCGTACACCGACCTTCCCACGGCGAACATCTAAAAACGATGAGACCTATTTTACAGAGTCAGCTCAGAGAAGCCGGACGAGCGAGCGTATATGACGGATGGCGCGGCAGATCCGAGTTGACGGTGCGTCCAAAGTCGTGATTCAGAGGGTTAGATTGCGACACGGACACGACGAGGCTCGCCGACGACATCGCCAGGGCCTCACGTTCGCTTTCGCAGGACGTCTTGAAGCTCCAAAACGGCCTCGCCTCGTTCGTCTCCGACCTGGAGAAGATAGGGGTGAAGAAAGAAGGAGCAGTCGACCGCGCGGCGGATCCTGGGTTGGCCCAAACATCTGTTCGACGCGCTCGGTTCGTTCATCGCCCCCTTTCTGCACTCCGTCGCGCCGGGCGTGGGTTTGGCTTTATCAGTAGCGTCCATGCTGTGGAAGGCAGCTGCCGAATTTTGCGGAAGGGCCGCAGCCGCAGGTACGTTCCATGGAATGCACACAAGCATTGTTCAGGTTAATGAGTGATCGACGGTTTCTTTTCTTGACGTAGATGGAAAGGAACCTGAGAACATCAAGCCTATACTTCTGTTCCTCAAGGAGACTGTTCCTAGAGAAGCACAAAACGCACAGCAAGCGTTGGTACGATTTGACGAGGCGCTCGTTATCATGGGGCTGGAAGAGCACACGATAAAGACAGGACGACGAGTGGCACTAAGCGGTCTTGATTTGGCGGCCATAGCTGAAGAATGGATGAAAATAGCCAAAGAGGACCGATCGTTGCTACCTGTCGATGAAAATCTGGTTGTTGACTAGAAAATAATCTTTTGTTCACAAAGTATTCCAGGACAAGGACTTCAAATTTGTACGCAGTTTCAGGCGTTTCCCAAACCTCGGTGGCTGGAGGTCTACTTTGCTTTTGATCACATTCTTGACCGGCTCCTCAATCGGTACTTTATTTGTTCCCTTCAACTAGTCGTTACTGCTGTCGCACCTTGATTTAAACCCTCAATCAAACTGAGTTCGCATAGTGGCCATTGCTACAGGTGATATCTACCCTCTCGTGTTCTGCCGCCGGGGCCGCAACTTGCCACATCACGAACCCACAGCGAGTGAAGTTATACAGCTTAGTTTGAGAGAAGGTTGCGGTGAACAACAAGGACTGTCAAAGTGCGCCCCTCGGAAATCTAGACAAGACACTTGTCAAAGTTGAGGGCAATGATGGGTTACCATCGCAGGACGTGAACAAGAGCCCACAGCTTGCCAAATTACCATACCTCATCAGGCCTGAATTAGTGCAGCAGGGTCAGTGTGAGTTTTATTTACGCCTTCCCAGCCCCGGTCCTTGAACTTTCTCTCGTTTGACAGGTCGCCATGATAAGTTGAACGAAAAACTTGTGATGAGCGGCTCCTCGCGGTTTGGCACTTGTGAGCCCGACCCCCTCACAACGCCGCGCGCAGGTTTATATAGTACAACTGGGAGCTACTTATGGTCTAGCAGCGCCATTCTTCAAACAAAGCGACGAGCCAGCTTGACGAGACTTCAATCAAAAATGCACGAATTGATGAAATACCTCCTGCCCGTCCTGCCCCTCCCCAGCTGTTTGACCGGGCATCACGTTCATCCCAACCCTACTCATGTCTCCGCCATAGAACCTGCTCGCATCCCAAGTCTCCCAACTCGAATCGGCCATGTGAAAGTCAACGCTCTCCGCATCGTTCTCTACCGTGGTCGTGAGCTCGCCATTTCCGGAAACGAGCTCACCGATCAGCGCATGTTGAGCGTCAAGTGAGGCACGCCGCTCAGCCTGCTGGACTGGCGGTTGCGATAGCGATAGCGGTCCTTGCACGTAAGCCGGTGGCTGCGATAGCAGTCCTTGCGCGCAAGCCTGTGGCTGTGGCAATGGCCTTCGTACGCGACGCGGCGGCTGTGGGAGCGGTCTTCGTAAGCGAGCCTGTCGCTGCTGCGATGGGAATTGTTGTGGCAGCGTCGGTTGGACCAGCGGCCCAGCAGCGAAGACGTTCGTCTGGTTATCTCCCTGCGAGTACTCCGGAGTTTCGAATGGAACATCGACGACACGAGTACAGTCCGCTTTCTCTTCTTTCTCGTGTCGCAGCTGCTCCAATGGAGGCTTCGAAAACTCGGGTATGTCAGAAGTGAGAAACGCAGCACAGAGTAGGCCCCCGTCACGAAGTGGCGCCAGAACAAGACCACGCTCTTGAGAGCCTTCGACCTCCAACCGCACAATTGCGACCTGACACCTATGAGAGACAAGCCCGGCAGGAATAACAGTAACTTACACGTCCGTCCTCTCTAAGTGACTCAACTAGCTTGCCAAAGTCTTGTTCGCCCATGCTGCCAGCTGCGCACTGAATCCGCGCTACCGGGGCCCGGTGCTTGTGAATCCATGCCTGGAAATCTAAGGCGCGTATTCTGGTCCCAACGATCTCAAGTCGTAAATGCGGCGGCCACGCCGATAACCGTCTGCACAGACACAAGTCCTCAACTAGTAACAGTTCTAGGATAAAATGTACTCACGGATCACGAACTCCGTCAGTCCAAGTCGCTTGAACCGATGCACAGACGTCCGATTCTTCGCCTGGCCAACTAAGCGTCCCCGACCACTGGTCAGTCATCATATCTTGTCCTTCACAGAAAGACGATTCAACCGGCGAGCTAGGCGCATTGAGCCAGGCCTGGGAGACGGTCGATGATGTATATGCCATTTGCGGTGAAGAGAGGGAAGTGATTGACTGCGATGAGTCCTTCGTCCTTAAGCGGCGGGCACGGTGCTCAACATAGGTATCCGCAGGACGCTCGGAAAGAAATGTGGATGGAGCAGCATCTGGGTTGTCGTGAGCACTCACATAGTCTAAAGAAACCAAGCGGGCACTCGCCTTCTATTTGAGGTGTCAATGGATGCTCGAAGCCCGATAAGAGGACCGTGTGGTGGGGGCAGGTACAAAACCATGGTTTTATGCTCCGACGCGAGACCTACAAAGTGGCTGTTATGTAAGAAGAGGATGGCATGAGGTTACGTGGGGCTTCGCACCGCAGAAAACAACTCAGAGTATCTCGGACAAGACCCGAGGAGTATCACCGAGAGGTTAATGTTGCGCTATCAGCGAAGTTTTTTTAGAACCATGACCGTGACATACTGGTGACCGGAACAGCGCACTCACGCTTTGCAGATGAGCAGGGATGGTCCCCCATGTGGGGTTCAATAAGGTTTGGGAAAACCCGACATATGAGGGGGCAGATTCGTCATCTTGACCGGCTGCGATATGCCATAGGTGGTATGAAAATTCTCCTTTGGAGTCCTGCTTTGCGGCCCTCTGGAACTCTTCAAACATCTATGATAATAAGTACCCCACGAATACGAAATATAACGCGACATGTAAGTACCTTGATTGCCGCAAAGTAACCATCAAGAGCGGTCATGCCCGAAGGACCCTCGCTTATCTTGTGACTAGTAGGTAAATTCATCGACTTGTTGTACGGGTCGAACGGCGAGAAGGGGATGATTGAGAGAGGGGAGCCGGCGCGGGGGGCGAACCCGTATTCGACCAATGCAAGATGGGACAACTATCGGAATGAAAGTTAAATGGTGTTCGAAGGGCTTCGAATAAAACGCGGACTTACTCGCGGCGGCTGATTCCGTTCTCTGAGGTTTTTGAGCAGAGGGTTGATGTACCAAGAGAAGACGCTGTCCGGCCGCGCGTGAAGGGAGACGCTCACGTCTTTAAGAATAACGACCACTGGGGTCTTCTGCGAGTCGCGATTCGGCAACGTTGAAGTACTTGCCATGGCAGTACCTTGATCAGATACATTCATAGCGTACTCTTCCTATTGAGAACTTACTTACTTATGTCACCTCGCCCAATCAGCCTCGGTAAGCTGCCTGGCAGAGTTAATATGGATGGCGCCGAAGGATTTCCAGTGTAGAGGAGACCAGTTTCTTTGGCTACGAGGTATGACGCTTGGGGTCGAGGTGCCATGTCTGTCATAAGTGGCATAGTCAACCAGGGCAATTCCACCTTCAACTGCTGCAATGGATGACCTACTCCAATTCTGTAACACCATTGAAAGCATCCCTACCCTGAGCACATCCGTATCGGCACTTTGACTACAGTGAGTAGGCGACAAATCTTGATGCATGGAACGTCCAGTGTCAGACTCAGCGACGCCACCATTCTGTCCATTTTAGGTGCTTACCGCGATCTACCTTATGTATATCTATGTCGGACCTCCCGAGAAGATCCATTATCGAGTCTAGCTGAAAGGTTTCCAATGACTGCGAGATAGGAACAACATGATTACCAACTGAATGCAAGACTAAATGTCTACTCACTGTGCCAACTCCGATTCCACCAATCCTTTCCAAGTCATGATCATGAACGAGAATCATGTCGCAGTCAGGTGCCCTCTGCAGCGTTCAAGTTAAAACCAACCGTACCCAGCAAAAACAAGACACATGATCAGTACAACTTACCTCTGCCATATAGTCTAGTAGTAAGTGAAGAGGATCCCTGTACTTTGAAACCTCAGAGCAAGCCAAAGAAAAGGTCGAACAAAACCCTTTACTTTTGTAATAGCCGGTGTTGATATAAGTTCCATGCCTGGCTCGCCGTCGTACCCTCTTTGGTCCGGAGGGGGACCCGCAGCCGCTTTGAGGTACCTGGGGAATATTCGGAGGGTACGAGCGACACGAAACCCTCGAATAAATATGCATTGATTCTCGGGCAAATTCTATGTAATGTCAAGCTTGTCTCGGATCTGTTGAGTCCTGCAACGCAACGTACCCTGCCTTCAGGTCCTTGGTTTATCACCGCTCCCTGAATATGCTCGGGTGAAAATTGAAAATTGATGTCGCTGTCAGCACCATAAACGGCGTTGACACCAAATGATACCCGTGCGTCGACCTGGCCCCCAGAAAAGGCGACATTAAACCAAGATTTCGTGCGATCAAAGCCAGTAACAAGAATGATTTCTTCCATCTGTTCAATTCCCAGACCGAGTCGCCGGGCGAAGGCGAACCAGCAATCAATGTATTTTACTATCCACTCAGCAAAGTCACTTTGAGCGAGAGTGTCTTCACGTAGAGCCTTTACTGGGAGCGATAGCACTGCACCTCCTCGTCTCCTCGAGCACGTAAATGTGATCAGGCGAACGTCGTCTGGACTGAGAGCATCATTAGCAATGACAAGTTGAGATGCAAATTTCAATTACCCAGAAGCATGAAAGTCTGCTTCAGGCTCCATGCTGACCCCAGTAGAGCAGTAATAGTTACGACTAAGAGAACTCCTGTCGATATGATTCGGCATGTTGGGAACAAGTTGTTCATGGTACTCTGGAACACCAAGCTCCTGAGATGGATCGTCTGCAGGGAGCAACGCATTGAAGAGACGGTGGAATCTGCCTCTACGTATGAAACCGACGTCGCCGACTTCCACTGGCCTATCTGGTCGCCTTGGGCTTGGCTCCCACAAGGCATGTCCGAACTCGGGGTACTTGATTGCCAGCTGTTCGCGAAAGATGTTATAGTGGGCCATTGATGGATGTAGGGGCAGGGATCGAAAAGAATCCTCAAGAAACATTAGGGTTAGGTCTTGAAACCGATACAAGTAGTACTAGTATTAGTGCACAGCCCCGCAAGAGTAACGTAGCGTAGGTATATCTCACTGTGATGCACAGAACAGAGAGCTTCCTAGTTGTGTTCCCCTCTTTTCTACATGTGTACTCAGCCAAATGGCCTAAAGGTTATGGGCCCTGGTGCCCGAGAAGACTGAAGTCAAGTCTCTGAACTCTCCACCGCCGGGTCGCTGGGAGTCCTGGGACCGGCAGCCTAAACTTGAGGATGTGAACCAAGGCCAGGAAGGGAGACACCGAAGTGCCCTCGACTTCATCGCGGTGTTTTCTTCAACTTCAAGCTGCGTGCGTTTCCCTCGTAGATGTGGTTGATTTCGGAAGGCCTCACCGTGACGCCAGGACGCCAGGATTCTCTAACCGTCACGTGACGAGATGCCAGTGGCGGCGCACAAGCCGAATCAGTGGGTTCCTACTTGCACTACTATAACACAGTTGGGAAGCCCATGCTGTTAATGTGAGTTTGATGGGTGGTCGAGTAGACGATGTCCGACGCATGTCCGTGTTCCCGAAGGGAATGCTGGAGGCACAAGGGGGGGAGGAAGTGTGTGTGTGTGTGTGTCGAAAGATGGAATGGCTCTGCGTGAACCGCTCTAACGATGTTAGGTTGTGCTGAACGAGAGAAAACGAGATGAGACGAACGGGGGAAAACGCAAACGCAAAACCGGTGGCACTCGTGGCCCTGCCCAGACGTAAGGATTCCTCCCGGCTCCTTAACGCTCTTAGCGAGCCGAAGCGGTCGTCTAAGGAGCCAGAAGGTCTCCCGATGACTCACTAACACCCACTGGGTGTTGATGTGATAATATGAGGGTTGGGTAACTGTTACCTTTGTAGCAGGCACAGCGTTTCCAGGGAACGGCGAAGGAATGTCTGTATTGGCCAGCGAAGGCGCGCGAGTGGGAATGAACGTGTACAACTTCTCTTGGGGTCTCTAACGACGCGTGGACGCGTGTATGTACGATTATGTAAGGTATTCAAACTAGCGCATCGGGCGCTGTCCTGACTGACTGTATGCTATCTGATTTATGCTAGCAAAATGTCCTAGGGGCCGACCGCTATTTCCGCGACAACCTTCTCTTGAGAACTTTACACAATAGAGCCATCTCAAATGTGGTGTTGTTTGTATTGCGAAGTTAACGTAAAGAAAAGTGTGTGCTCCTCCAGAGTGGAGGAGCGGAGCATTATATACATGCAGTGATTATACTGGAATTAGCAGTTGCTTCATGACCGGTGCATGACCGCTCGGTCAAGACCGATCAATAGGCACCGACCAAATGGTCATCTTGTGTACCGCCCGACACAGCGCACAGCATGTGCTGTGTAGTGACCCCTCGCTTTACGAGCACCGACGACCGAGGTGAGATGGCCAAATGGCCTCATCATAGTATAGCGTGTAATTGCACGCACATAATTGTCATAATTTGCGCTCGTACGCACGGATGCCGCCTTACACCGGGAGACCCTAGTGTAAATTGTGTGGATGTGGATGATCCTGTGGGTCCTCGAGCCCATATAAGGCAACACAGTATAGGATTTCCTCGATGAGTCGTGGCCTCTCGTCTCACGGTGCTGCGCACGGATCTATATACAGTACCGAGTCCGTTAGCTATTTATGATCTAGATTACTGGTCCAGAATAAGGGTTGTTGTTCTAGACTCCTGGAGATGAGCGCGTGAGTTGTGACAACAAGGGTGAGGGGTAATTCGAAGAATGGATCCACACGGCGACCCTGCTCTTGCGGCGATGTCACGGTCATGTGGCGTCAGACGTTGGTCGAAATTGGGCCCTACACTACACTGCCATCTGTGATGATGATCGAGACGAAGACGACCAGGTGGTTGGACACTGTCAGTTGCCGTCAACTCTATCAAGTCGATATTTTTCTCGAGCCGCTCGCTCCGCGTGGTTCATTTGCTCTCAGCGGTTCTGTCCGCTAACACGTATTGATCGGATCACTCCTGGCGTCGTCGGAATTCGAGAATTCAGGAATCGCGAGCGCTTCTTTCATAACAAGGCGCGATTTTTGAGCGCTGGAAGGACTGTAGGGTGGAGGGTTACTCTACGTGTGAGTCCGAGAGGAAGAGGGTGAGAAAGAGTGTGGGGCTGAGGCCACGTTCCCGAAGCGAGAACGCGCGAGTACGACGCGGCGGGCGAGCGTCGATGCGAGAGGGTCCACGCCGGTCGAGGCGTTAGCTATATCGATGAGAAGAGGAAGAGAGAAGAAAGCGCATGGTCCAGCGGACAGAGGACGACTAACGGCTCGTCAAGTGGTCGGAAATTAAGGCCTGCCAGAGGAGTCTGAATCCAGGCAAGCGAGTTCGTGACGAGTTGTGACGAGTTGTGACAGATGTGACTGCCGACTTGGGGGTCATAAGTATGATTGGAGTCCTGCGACGCAACCGAATCACCAAGAAGTGTAAGAGGGAGAGCACGTCTCATGGGTCTTATATGCGTCGTGAGTACTCATGAGCCCATGTAAGGCAATATAGGATACCGACAATTTCCCGATACAGATGCACTAGTAC
>QFFA01010159.1:0-21691 GCA_003316565.1 Russula foetens | reverse complement strand
GGCGCGGGGAGAGCAAGCGCGGCAGTATGAGGCGGCGGAGGCGGAAGTATTGTCGCGCGTGCTGGCGTTTGAGGTCCAGGCGTCGTTGGAGGAGTATAAGCGTGCGAATCCTGAATTTCCGGTGCGTGCGTGTTTTGCGCCCCTCCCTCTCTTCGATGCGACGGCTCACTGTCGCGCTTTTTTTTTCTTGTTTTCAGAAACAGGATTCTGGGAGGCAGCGGGCGACGTTGATCGTCACTGACCGCGCTATGGACGTCGTTGCGCCGCTCACTCACGAGTTTACGTACCAGGCGATGGCGAACGATTTGCTTCCTATCGACGATGGGTCTAAATACACGTTGCGTGCAATTGCACCTTTTCTTTCCCTGTTCGTTGTCATAACTTTTTGGCGGTTGTTTAGGTACAAGTTCCAGTCTTCGGTCGGGGCGTACGAAGACAAGACGGCTGTCCTCTCGGACGCCGACACGGTGTGGACTGATGTGCGACACATGCACATGCGGGAGACGATCGACAAGCTCATGGCCGATTTTAACAAGTTCTTGGAGGATAATGCCGGTTTCAAGGGGTGCGCTCTACCCCCCTGTATGTGCTGAGATTGGTGCCGGTTACCGACGTAATTGTTTAACCAGGGAGGGCGCTGCTACACTCAATGATATGAAGGACATGTTGGCCAGTCTACCCCAGTATCAAGAACAGAGGGAAAAGGTGCGTGGATTGATCTCGTCTGGGCTGTCCATCCCCCTGATCACGGGCTGGATGTTCGCAGTTTTCATTGCATTTGAACATGGCGCAGGAGTGCATGGATATTTTCGAACGTGACAAGTTGCCGGTGGTAGCTGGCGTTGAGCAAGTATGTCTGAGAAACTAATTCCGACAGGCCATGTTTTTCATAAGCCACACCTAGAACTGTTCAACGGGGTTGACGGCGCAAGGCAAGACGCCGAAGACATTGGTCGAAGAGATGGTACCCCTTCTGGATAGCCGAGAGGTCATGTACGTCATAAAGCAAGAAATGACCTACGGCCCCCCTGATCACTTTCTTGATGGACAGTAACTCTAACAAGGTCCGCATCATTGCGTTGTACATCCAATATAGAGAAGGTGTCCCCGATGAGGACCGACGGCGGCTGTACCAGCATGCACGATTGTCGCGGCCTGAGATGGACGCCGTCAATGCGCTCATACACTTGGGCGTGCGGATTAATAGAGTGCGTACTTACACCAGATGGATGATCTTATCTTTTCTGGCGCTTACAAGATTGCTCCGTGGACACAGGGACCGGCAGACAAGGATCTCAAGCGACGCATTAAACAGAAACAGTCGAGCGACGAGGAATACGAGCTCTCTCGGTACAAGCCACTTATACGCACGGTCATTGAGGTACGCCTCTGTGTCTCTCCTCTTATAATTGCTCACCATGCTCGTGATGGTGGCAGGACCACGTCAATAGCAAGCTCGACTCGATCAGCTTCCCTTACGTCAAGGACTATCCTCAAGCTACGCTCGCCACATCCAGCGCGCGGCCAACGCCAACACCGACGACCTCGCTGCGGAGTGCAAAGCCGAGCTGGCATCGTGCAGCGCGCACAACCGGTGCTGCGAGCGAAACGCGCCAACGGCTGCTCTTATTCGTCGCGGGCGGTATGACATATTCGGAGATGCGTGAGGCGTACCTGTCGTCGAATCAGCTCGGGAAGGATATCTTCATCGGTACGAGACCACGGGCTTTTGTGTGATGATGAAAAAGCTGACACGATGGGTGGCGGATAGGATCGACGCACGTGCTGACGCCGCGCCAATTCATTGACGACCTCAAAGTGTTAGATCTCAGTGGCGTAGGCTCTCGCGCCTTACCAAATGGACTGAGGGAGCTCGGCGCGCCGCGTCCGTACCAGGCGTTCTACGACGAGCGGTACTTTACGCGCGACGCACCACCACCACCACAGCAAGAAAAGACACAAAGGGCACCGCCAATGGGAAAGAGTTCCAGCGCACGCAGCATGCGGTCTGGGCCCGAACCTTCATACACGGCTAGCTCTCTATCGGTCAACTCTTCGTCGTCGTCGTATGCGCCTTCGCCGGCGAACGGGAAGGGCAAGGAGAAGAAGAAGCGGTTTTTGGGCTTCTGAGTCACTTGTTTTGGTTGGAGATACCCACGCCTAGTACTTTTGTCTTTATTGTTGTCGGCACTTCCCCCCCTTTTTTCTTTCTTTTTTTCTCTATAATATTTCACGCGGGTCAGGGTTGTTGCTCTCACCGGACGAGTGCAGCGAGGGAGACATTAATGTCGTCAATTACTACAATGGAGTGCAAGGAATAGAAAGATAAGGGAGGGACATGGCGGGCTATGCTGATACGTCGAGTTTGGCTGTGGTAACGGGAATCAGAAAACGGGTCGCTTGGGAGGGAAAAATGGCCGCTTACTCTCGTGCTTCTTTGCCTCGCCGACTTTCCTTGCCGCCTTTGTAAGATCCTCCTGCTGGATATATTCCCTGTCGGTATTAAAGGGTGAGACAAACTCCCGCGCGTCAGTGGTGCAACTCATACCGGTCATCTCGAATAGCGAACATCCCCGCTTCCGTCACGACGTTCCGCAAGTCGGCCCCGTTGAAATCATCGGAGAGCTAAACACACAAGTTTTCAATGTTTTCTCTCCTCTCTCGTGAAAAAGGAAAGAAAGAAAGAAAGAAAAACGATACCTTGACGATCGCCTCGTAGTCGATCTCGCCGTGCTTGTTCACGGGCCCCGCATGGATCTTGAGGATCTCGAGTCGCGCTTGCTCATTCGGGAGCGGCACCTCGATTTTACGGTCGAGGCGGCCGGGGCGCATCAGTGCGGGATCGAGCGTGTCCGGTCGGTTGGTCGCCATGATGAGCTTTGTACGTCCGAGAGAGTCGAAGCCGTCCATCTGGTTCAACAACTGTATAGCACGAAAAGTCAATTCGGTCGGGCTCGCGTGTCGTCGGGAGGACGGACGGGAGACGGACCTCCATCAACGTGCGCTGGATCTCGCGATCGGCGCTCGTGCCCTCCGAAAACCTGCGTCCGCCGATGGCGTCGATTTCGTCCATGAAGATGACGCAGGGCTCGTGGTCGCGCGCGTAGCCGAACATCTCGCGTACCACGCGCGCCGACTCGCCGATGTACTTGTCGACGATGGCGGAGGAGACCACCTTGAGGAAGTTGGTCTCGAGCGTCGCGGCGACCGCGCGCGCGAGGAGCGTTTTGCCCGTTCCGGGCGGACCGTAGAGGAGGACGCCTTTGGGGGGCTTGATGCCGACGCGCTGGAAGAGCTCGGGATTGAGTAGGGGGAGTTCGATGATCTGTGGGTGGGGGGGGGGACTGTTAGGTGTGCACACGGGTTGAAGCTGAATGGTTGGGGATAGAGACACGCACCTCGCGAAGCTCGCGGACTTGTTCGCCGAGGCCACCGATGCCGGCGAACGTGGCGCCGCCTGGGTCTTCGAGACTCATTTTGTAGACCATCGGGTCCACTTCGCGTGGGAGGATGCGCATGATGGTCAGCGTGGTCATGTCGAGGCTGACGCGCGTCCCCGTCTTGAGTTTGTGTGCCGGTAGAGCGGGTCGATATGAGACGACGTAGCGTGGTCCCGACGAGGCTTTCACGATGACTGAATGTGGGCATCAGTGGGGTGCGATGTGATGTTGAGATGGGGGTTACACGCACAGCGCTCGTCGTCTAGCTGCTTCATGACCTCTCCGATGATCTGACCGACCGACTGGACGGCCTTGATGTCCTCCTCTGTCCTCCTGTAATCCTTCTGCAGGTCTTTGATGGAGAACCGCACTGAGGGTCGTTGTGAGTGAGCCGACGCGATGAAAGGATTTTTGGTATGGGACGTACGATTCTTCAATGCCTCACTCATGTTCTCGTGTGCTTGCATTTTCTGGAAGCAATTCAAGCCAGCGACGTGAGTGGGTTGTTCAGCAGAGTGTCAGAATGCCACTGACATCACGGTAGGCCTTAAGGGCCTCCGCTCTTCGTGGGTCGATTGGCCTTGATGGTCTTGAAGGTGTTCCGTCCATGGGGTGTGTTTACAGACTTTGGTGCTTCTAGCACACGCGTACGTCTGTTGTGTTGGACGCGTCAGCTTCCCAATTGGTCGGGTTGTATTCGCATTATGTGAGCCTTTTCCGTAAATGAAAATATCGGCCTGGTGGTCTAGTAGTATGATTCCTTCTTAGGGCTTCATTGTCATTTGGAGGAGGTCCCGGGTTCAATTCCCGGCCAGGCCCTTCACTTTTGTTTCTCCTCCTTTCGCTCAGCGCTGTCAGTGAAAAAGGTGTGTACTTTTTTGCTTTTCACGAGTTCAATGCTGTTTGTGTGGCAAACATTTGACTCTTTCTTTACTCTTTGACCCGACATATCTTTCCGTACTTTTTCCATGCTGTTTGTGTGGCACACATCTTCCTCTTTGTTTTTCTGACGTGTGACCAAAACTGACTCATCTTCCCCACTCAAGGACTCAAGTACTCCTTGACCAAGGCCCTTAACTCACTCATCTCTCCTCTGATTTTGACCCCTACCTTCCATGGCTCGAAGAAAGCGCGGTTTCATGGACGATGGTATCTCAGACTCCTCAGGCGGTTCAGATGATGAAGTCGCTGATGACGACGATCCTTACCAGCGGAAGAGGCGGCGGACAACCGACGAGGACAGCGAGGATGAGGGCTTCGGGGGCAGGCGCAAGCCAACCATGCGGCGCGACTGGGCTAAAGCACCGGCTTTTGTGTCAAGCAAGACGACGGGCAGTAAACCCGAGCTCGATCAGTCCGAAGTAATGGATATACCGGAGGTTGTAGTCAGCCGCGACACTGGCTCCCAATCCTCAGCTGACAGTGCCGAAGAAGAGGACGCCGAGGAAGGTGCGGATGAGGAAAGTGCGGACGATGACGAGGGGGAGGAGGAGGAGAGGGAGGACAGCTACGAGGACAAGGAAGACACTGAACCACCTGAGGCACCCCCACCGCGTGTTCGGGACGAGATCGACGAGGATGAGGGGCAACGACCTCGTTTCGGTGGACTCGGTCTGGGCGCATCTATGTCACATCCCCCAACCACATTCTCCGGATTCACAAGGAGCGGGATTGGCGCGTCCCGCCCCGCCGCTGTCTCCATCCCTGCAACACCTTCCCCTGCACCCTCACCTTCCCCTGCCCCACCAGCCCCTGAGGATACCACTATCCCGAACAACTTTCCCTCGGCGTTTGGTGGGAGTTCACGCCCACAGCGCGCGTTCGTCAGAAATGGCACACCTTCCGCACCGCCTCCTCCCAGGCCGAACCTCTCTGCCTCCGAGAGCGCACACTTCCGCAAACTTGAGAGCTCATTTGGCGCCCGCATGCTTGCGAAGATGGGTTGGGAAGCGGGCACCGGTCTTGGCGCAGAGGCTCGCGGTATCGTTGTCCCGATCGAGTCGAAATTGCGCCCGAAGAATATGGGTATCGCCTTTAAAGGTT
Organism: Russula foetens; assembly: GCA_003316565.1. Taxonomy (NCBI): domain Eukaryota; kingdom Fungi; phylum Basidiomycota; class Agaricomycetes; order Russulales; family Russulaceae; genus Russula; species Russula foetens. The sequence goes on along the minus strand of QFFA01010159.1, from coordinate 16,208 downwards.
TTGGCGAGCGCACTGCGCAGTCGAAGGCGGAGGCGCGGCGCCGTGGGGAGGTCGTCAGTGACGACGAGGACGAGGAACGTAAAAAGAAGGCAACGAAGGGTAAAGAGAAGGCGGATAAAAGATCGGATGCGTGGAAGAAACCGAAGAAGGTCAAAACTAAAATCGAGCATAAGACCTACGAGCAGATCGTTGCTGAGGTCGGAGAGGACACCGCTGGACCCTCTGAGCTTGGGGTCATTATCGACGCCACTGGTGCAACTGTGAGTATTCTTCTCAAGACTAGTAATTGGCAGACTGCTTATCCCAACACCCTAGCCACGGGAAGTCTCATCTATAGCGGACGTGTCTTTAGCCTCGTGGACGCCCTCCACCGACTCTACTCGCATACCGGAAGTTCGACATAACATCAGGCTCATTACCGAAGCTACTACAAGGGACTTGGAGGGCCTCGCTCGGGAAGCCAAGGAAATTCGGAAGAGAAGACAGACCCTCCAAAATGAAGAAGCTAGGTTGAAGAAGAAGATCGACGAGGAGGCAGAACGTACGTCCTCCCCTTAGATGGATTGATCTGAATGCTCACGAGCACGTTAAGTTATCTCTCGGATGCAACAAGTTCGCCTTATTGTCGATGACATCCGGACACTGTCCAGGCAACAGGCATCAGATTACGAACCCTCACTTGAACCATTCTCACCACACTTCCACAAGCTTCTGTCCCAATTCCCTTCAGAGTTCGATAAGTACAAACTGGATGAGATTGTTGTGGCCGCTATCGCTCCCATAGTATGTGCGACCGTTGCCCCAATGTCGTATCGGTTCTTATTGTTTCACCAGGTGCGACGGATGCTCTCGCAATGGAACCCGATGGAAGATCCCGACAAACTGCTTTCGACATTCCGACTCTGGAAACGAGCCCTAAAACTTGCGGACCACGAAGAGCGCCCTCCTGATAACCAAGTGAGTTCGTTTGGGGTGAGCGAACTCCCGGTACTCCCACCAAAGGTAGAGGTGCCTATGACACCGTTCGAAAGCCTATTGTGGAACGTTTGGCTGCCCAGAGTCCGTTCATCCATAAACAATGACTGGGACCCCTGCAAGCCCCAGCCGGCTGTGAAATTATACGAAGCCTGGGCGACTTTTCTACCTCCCTTTATCCGCGATAACTTCCTTGACCAACTCATTCTTCCAAAAGTCTCTAAAGCGGTGGCCGACTGGAGTTTGCGCCGTTCGGATGTCCCGCTGAAGACATTGGTGTTTCCCTGGCTGCCGCACGTTGGCTTACGTATGGAAGAGTTTCTGGGTGATGCGCGGCGCAAACTCAAGTCGGTCCTTAAGGGCTGGGATATCACAGAAGGCGTTCCCAATGACCTTGCAGCGTGGCGTGAAGTCTTCAGCGTAGGCGACTGGGATACGATGCTACTCAAGTACATCGTTCCCAAGCTGGGTTCTACACTGCGCGAAGAGTTCCGCGTGAATCCCCGCTCACAAGACATGGCTCCACTCGAGCGGGTCCTCGCATGGGCGCCTCTCACACGTGGCTCGGTCTTTGCGTCGCTGCTCGCGGCCGAATTCTTCCCGAAGTGGCTGGACGTGTTACACGTCTGGCTCGTGCAGCCGCGTCCGAACTTTGAGGAAGTCGCGCAATGGTACGCCTTTTGGAAGAGCGTCTTCTCCGAGGAGGTTTTGGCGCTCGCCGCTGTGCGCGACGGCTTCACGCGGGGGCTTCAACTCATGAACACAGCCATCGAGCTTGGACCTGACGCGCCCACGAAACTCCCACGCCCGGAGCACCATCGTAACGCCACTCCAACACCTGTGGTTGCGGCAGCTGCGAAGGGAGGAGCCCCGAAGAACGGGCCCGCACGTGTTCAGGAGATCACGTTCCGGTCGATTGTGGAGGACTTTGCGGCAACGCATAATCTCATGTTCTTGCCCGCCGGTCGCGTCCATGAACGGTCGCGTATGCCGCTTTTCCGTGTTTCGCCTACTGCGGATGGAAGGGGAGGAATTCTTATATATGTACTTGATGATGCCGTGTGGGCACCTGACGAGAACGGAGAGTACAGGGCCATCACATTGGAGAACATGGCCCTTCGGGCTACGAAGGGCAACCATTGATTGTGATTTTGAACTTGTCGTGTTACTGTATCTACTGTCACGGTACAAATGTGCAACTCCGTCCGCCTTGCGCGCGCTAAATAAGCTACGGCCTAGTCACGTGCGTTTTCGTGCCTGCCCTAAAGCAGACATTTCCCCACGGTAGAAGCAAACTCGCATTGGAGCACAGTACGCCGACACCGCAAGCAAAATCAAAAGGTCGTTGCCGTCGACACCGTCGCACCTCTCAAGACATTCACCATGGTCAGTTTATGCTTCAGTTGTATCCATTGTGCGTTGTTGGGGTGAGATGGGAAGCTTTGAGCTGGCGGATGGACGACGATGAGGGTGGATGCGGTCCTTGGAGTCTGGATGACAGTCTCTCCCTACAGCGCATGACCGGTTCGTCCTCTTACTTCGTGATGCTAACCTCGATTCTTTGCAGGCACGAGGACCCAAAAAGCATCTCAAGCGTCTCGCTGCGCCCTCTTCATGGATGCTCGATAAATTGAGCGGTACCTACGTACGTTCATTACTCGGCTTGGTTTTTCTTTCCTGGTACTACGTGTCTGCAGGCTCCCCGCCCTTCTCCTGGTCCCCATAAACTCCGGGAATCCCTCCCCCTCTCCATCTTCCTTCGAAACAGGCTGAAGTACGCCTTGACTGGCCGTGAAGTTACCTCGATTGTCCAGCAGCGCCTCATCAAGGTAGACGGCAAGGTTCGCACAGACAACACGTATCCTACTGGTTTCATGGGTACTATTCTCGATAATTATGTCCCGTTTTATCCGATGAGCTTATGTCCTGTCAGATGTTCTCTCCATCGAGAAGTCTGCCGAGCACTTCCGCCTGCTTTACGATGTAAAGGGCCGCTTTGTTATCCACCGGATCACCCCTGAGGAGGCTGCATACAAGCTTCTTAAGGTGAAGAAAGTCGCTCTTGGCAACAGGGGCGTTCCCTACGTTGTCACTCACGACGGACGTACAATTCGTTACCCCGATCCCGTTATCAAAGTGAACGACACCGTCAGGTTCGACCTCACACAAAGTAAGATCACCGGCATCGTGAAATTCGACACGGGGAATTTGGTTATGATCACCGGTGGTCGTAACATGGGTCGTTCAGGCGTTATCGTACACCGTGAGAAGCATATTGGTGACTTTGACATTGTACACGTGAAGGATGCACTGGATCGTACATTTGCAACGCGGTGAGTAGCATTCCTACACCGACGTATAGTGGCTAGAAGAGTGACACGTTGCGTATTCAGGATAACCAACATCTTTGTCATTGGTGAGGGCCCAAAGCCTTGGGTCTCATTGCCTAAGGGCAAGGGTACCAAGCTTACGATTGCGGAGGAGCGCGACGTCAGGCGGAAGCGGGCTGCTGAGGCGCAATAAAGGCTTGTAATATTCTCGTCCCTATGCATCTTATGTCATGATGGTATCGCATGTTGCGATAAATGACCCGCATGCGCGACGCCTCTCGGAGCGGAGGGATTGTGGGAGATAAGCATCATATACGATTGGTAATCCGAGTCACATAAGCACAAGTTTGCGAGTCGAGTCGATTTGTTTATGGTTTGTGGTGATTTTTATAAGTCAGTAAGTCGGCGTGTAATGTAGCTCCGCGAACGGAACGCGAACTGGAACCTGGAGACTAGAGATGGAGGCAACGCTCGCCGGGCCGGTGCCAACCGTACCTTGGCAGCACGCGCCCAGTTTTTTGTAACTTGCTTGAACTCTTGAACTTGAACACTGTTGTACACTGGTTCTCTACACATATAAGACGCCCCCACGTTTCTGCAAGCATGGAATGACACAGGTACAAATGGGCCCTCTAGCTCTCACGGGTCAGCAGTATTTTAATCACGCAGATGTTCTGGTTGCGAGGAATGTCGATGTGCGGCTGACTTGGGTCATGCTGTTCCGCTATTACGGCTGCCAGTCAAGTTGCTAACTCTTCATAATTCCACCCGCTGTTCGGTTTATGGCCACCACCGTTCCAGGTCCAACAAGTTCTGACTCGGTCTACGCACACCAGAGTCCACGGAGCGAACACCACGATCCCTCATGTCCCTTACGAGGTCGCCCGACATTTTCTCACTCGCTGACTCACTGGATGCTTGCCCTGGTATAAAGCTGCGCCCCATCTCTAAGGGCGTCGAAAGTCCAGAAACGTGGGACGAGACGACTCAGGATCGCCAATGTCTCCCCCGAACCCCACGGGCGCCAGTTCGAAGCACGCTGGCCTCGGTCAATATCGTAGCTGCGTGTACGAGTTCCTTGATGATCACGTCTGCGTTGGGTTCTGCCGTCACTATTTCTCTCCCCTATGTCGGGGAAGATCTACATATTCAAAAGGAGAGCTTGCAATGGATTCTGAGCGCTTACTCTATCAGCTCCGTGCGCGGCTCGTGCAACAATGTTTTCAACTGAGCCTTGGCTGACTTTGTACATAGGCCTGCTTCCTCCTCCTTTTTGGGCGACTTGCGGATCTCTATGGACGTAAACTCGTCTGGGTTATTGGATATTTGATCACCGGGACATGTGGTTTTGGCTCGTGCTTCGTGCAATGTATGTCCGACTCAAGACTTTACCGCGATCTCTTATCATGGATCATCAATAACTCTTCACGATCGCGTAGCCGGGATATCGCTCGACATATTGCGTGGGATACAGGGAGTAGGTGCAGCTGCCATGATCCCCGCTTCCGTAAGTTCACTGCTTGGTTTGTCGATTTGCGCCGTTCCGAATGAGGAACGACCCCGTCAGCTTGGTATTTTATCGAGGGCGTTTCCTCCTGGATCCTCACGTTCCATCGCATTCGCAACCTTTTCCGCGGGCGCTCCGGTTGGATCGGCCTTCAGCACTGTTCTCAGCAGCATTCTCACACAGTTGACAAGGTGAGGGGCGAATGCAAGCTTGTTCGTGTAAACTGGTTTTATGTTGAGTTCGACCGCGTTTGTAGCCCTACCTGGAGAAGCCCTTTGTACTTGTTGTCGGGGCTCACTTTCGCGTGCTTGGTCTTGGGTATTTTCGCCATCGACGAAGATGAGCCGTCGACCGAAGAAGACAGACGTGTGGACTGGATTGGGGCCGCTCTGATCACTTCAGGCCTTATCCTTATCATATTTGTCTTGAGCGCCACACCCTCCACTCAAGAAGGCTGGAAAGCACCACGTGAGTCCTCCGCCTTGCTGCACTGTATTTTTTTTCACACGTTGTGAGATACGTAGATATTATTGGCCTTTTCGTCTTTGGTGTCGTTCTTGTCTTACTGTTTGGTCTATGGCAGTACTGCTTGGAACAGAGACTCGAGGACCCCAATCTTCCACGCACACACTGGACGGCACCTCCGCTTATGAAACCGTCGATGTGGGGTCACGCTCGCGGTCGCTTCGCCGTGATGCAGATCATTGCGTGCGTCAACTGGGCGGCTTTCTCCTGCTGGTTGGTTTGGGTACAGCTGTACTACCAAACTTACCTCAACCTGACCCCGATCCACACCATGATCCGTATATTACCCATGTTCTTCATGGGCGTTGTGGCAAATGTTATCATCGCACTGATCATTGGGCGCATCGACGTCGTGTATATAGTCGGTACGTAATTAGCCTTCCGTAACTTCTCAAGATGATTCGCCCTGATCCATATCCATCACCTTTCACTTCGCCCGATGACAGCTATCGGAACGCTCCTGACTGCATGTGCGAATATTTACTTTGCCGTGATTGACCCGAGCGCGCCATACTGGGCCACTGGCTTCCCGTCTGCTTGCCTCGTCGTGCTGGGCGCGGATTTCACATTTGCGTCGGGGACGATGTTCATCTCCAAGGTGTCGCCTCCGGGCGAGCAGAGCGTCGCAGGGGCGCTGTTCCAGGCGATGACGCAGATAGGGTCCGCGATCGGCCTGAGCGTGTCCACGATCGTCTTCAACGGGGTGCTCAAGGCGCAGTCCGGCGTGCTCGGTGTCACCATGGAGCAAGGGGTAAATGGCGCGCCGCTAGAAGCGCAGCTCAAGGCGTATCAGGCTGCGATGTGGACGGGCTTTGCGTTTGGGATTTTCTGTGGGTGTTGACTCGGGACTCGGAAGCTCCTCGGGCTGGGGTGTTATTGGTTTATCGCTGACTGGAATTTTTCTTGTTTGTGACTGCTCAGGTACGATGTTGTGTGTATTTTTGCGTGGTGTGGGAATCGTCGGAGAGAGGCCCACGTAGCCAGATAGGACGATGGATCCTAAGGATCATGGTCATGCCTCGCATGATGTAAATGGTCGTGATTTGGGCACAGAAACGATTGTTGTATAGACCGCACCTCATATGATTGTTGATCTGGCTGGCTGATTGCGCCATGGTGACCACGACGGCGTGTGGTATGGCAAGGAACCGGACTGACGGCGCAAGGACGGCTATTATCATATCACCTTGAGGACGTTGAATGAACTGCCGTCTCATCTCTGCGTCGTTGTGGAGCAGCGGCGTTATAGCCGCTCCTCAGCCCTTTTTTCAATGCTCAGCCAAGGCGCGTGGTCTCGTCCCACTTCCTGTCGCTCACGCACATCCACATTTTCTCCCCTCCCCTCCCTTCAAGACTCCGAAAATGCCAAGAGTCTCCGAGTCTTCAAAGTCTCATAGTGGGAAGAAACGATGCCCCGTCTGTGAGGGAAACTTCCGTCCTCAAAACATTCGCCCTCATCTCAGGAAATGTGAGAGGGACAAAAGGATTGCAGACGAGGCGAGGGAACGCCAAGAAGAATTGTATCGTATGGTGAAAGATTCACATGCACGTGCGTCCTATTCGGTGTGACCCCCTTCCTGATGTGCATCACACTTCCCCATCTTTTTTATAGGCCTCCGGCGGTCCAGGGCATCCAAGTTAGCAAGTATCCGTGTCCGCGATGAAACTTATGCCTCCAAAAACCATGATCTCAACGCACAGCCTGAGATGGGACCTGAAGGTAAGGAGTCCATTCTTATGGCCAACGATGCCACGACGAGTAATATCTGAACGGAGAACCATCCCAGGAGCTACACAGGTGTCGAGATCCGCCTCTCCGAGGAGCAAGACCGCCATCGCTCCTCCACGCACCACTCCAGCTCTGGTATCCGTGAACACCGACGAACTCAATAGCGGCTGCGTTTCAACCCTTGCGAAGACTTAAGCGAGAAGCAGGCGGACATGCCAACAATGATCATCAGTCATCGTCTCGGTAGAAAAAGGGCTGTTCGCTACTTTCGAAACGTTGCAAAAGTCGAGGCTGCTTGGGAGCGGCGGGTTGGTCTCAGGGAGGTGGAGAGCGGCGACGTGATAAACTGCTGTACATTGGACGCAGATGAGAATTCAGGGCAAATTAATCCTTTACGGATACGTTGAAATGGCGGCATCGAGGCCCGTGAATACTTTTTTTGCGTGGTGTAGGCGCGTGCCAGTAATTAGGAAGGGAAAATAACTTACACCAGGAGCCAGGAGCTGGGATGCGGAACCAACTTTGATACATTCAATCATAACTTCGGGTGTTCCCTTGAAAAACCAGCTCCGCGTTCGTCGGGCATCAATTGATGACTTCAAGCCTGCAAGGTGCTGCGGTGTATGTTCCATCGAAAACGTCAAGCGTGGCTGTGTGGATGTCATGCTGGAGGGTCAGGCAGGCATCGATGGATATTCTCGCTCGCGGCAAGGGTACATGTGGAAATCAACAGTAGGAGATGTTCAAGCATGTAGACACGATGGGCAGGCCAACTTGAAGGAGGCGTATTTGATGAACGTTCACAAGTGACAGCTGGACTGGCCAATCAGATTTCAAGATTTAGCAAATGGACGGTACGGTAATTATAGATCCCGGACCGGCGACCGGCAACTTAACTCTTACAGAGTCTGTTACCCGGAGTTAGTTACGCCTTATGCTCCTACTCCAAACTCTCTATGCTACCTGCTTACCATGCCACCCATACAGTACCAATAGAGACATCAAACAACTTCGAGCACATGGCCGACTCGGAGGCAATATCGGTAGCAAAAATGACTGCAGGCATATCACATGCATCCTTCAGGTTCAATTCGTAACAACTTCTTTGTTCGATTGTTCTCAGCGTCTTGACCTTTCAGGTTTCCTACCCGCGCGTGCTCATATCAGTACAACGTTATGGCTGCTCAAAAGCAGAATGATCATGATGTGCCACTTCCTGCAGCAGAATGGATATATGGGAACCATCTGGTGCTTCAACTTGAACGGATATCCCCAATCCAACGCCCGCTTCAAGTTCTTCACCTATCTCACTAGCACCTCCTGTTTGTCTGTCGGTATGGTTAGCTCCCACAATCCCGCTGGGGTCCCACAGGGTTCTAGTGCGTAGAATTTCCCTGCCGCGCTTTCAGATTCAAGACTAACAAGTCCACCGAATCATCCCTCCGCAGCGCTGCTGACCAAGCTATGCCACACTTTGAGTGGTCTCTACATGTGAGTTTATCAGGTCGCGCCAGCTTTTATCATGCCAGTGCGTGACTCAATCCTTACCCTTAGCTGGGAATACTTTAACTCTCTTAATTATGAATGGAGTGTCATTCAAGGACATCGCCCCTACCGTTGGACGATATTGGTCCGTACTAGATAGCTATGCGCCTCAGTCTCACTTTGGTTCCTCCACTACTCTGGGGTCTCGGACTGACTTTGTTCTGTTTTGATAGATTTACTCTCTTGCACGGTTGTCCGCCCTTATAACCGTACTTTTGTATGTGCTGCTCTGGGATGATAAGGGTCCAATCAATTGCCAGGTGGGTGTTGTGTCGGGGCCGCCTGCTTTCTTAGACCTGGGCCCTGACTGCCCAAAATCTCAAGGTCGCTTACTCTTTCCAAATTGTGAGCACTGGCGCATCTCTAATTGTTCCTTCCTCTGAGGAGAGGAATGTCATTTTATTCTTTATCTTTTTTATAGTTTTTTATCTTTTTGTCTATGTCCGCCTCTTCGTTCCTGATTGTTCTCCGCGTGTACGTCATCTCTAACACTCCCATGATACTACGACTTTCCCGAATCAGACTTTCATTGAGGTTGCTAGGATCGCGATTTGGAACCGGAACAAGGTTGCTATGGCTATAGCAATTAGCGTCTGGGGAGTTAACGCACTGTTCTTCCTTCAATGTAAGTTACTTCTTCCCCCCTGGGCCCTCCCGTATGTGACCGGAACTAAACCCCACATCAACATGGATGAATACAGTGGTCGCACGTGTGCGTATCCAATTCCCAATATGTTAAATCGTATCTTTATCCCACCCTAGATTCGCTCTGTGTCGGCCCCTGCCCTAATGACCTGTGTAGGTCTCAACATCAAGACCGGTGCACCCAATCTTATTGCTCTGCTCACCACCGATATTACCCTGCTTCTCTTAATGCTTGTCGGCTTGTTTCGCCTGCGCCGTCACGGGTATGGCAGGTTGGCCCAAGTTCTCTGGAAACAGGTGTGATACAGGCTCTTGTTGGTCTTGGTCCTTGAAATCCATTGATATTTTCATTGTTTGTAAGGGTGTGGTTTGGCTCTTGCTTTGTATCATGGCTGAGGCTCCGCCAACGGTGAGCCCAACGACTCGGAATGTCTCGCCCTTCTCCTTTTTGTTCATCTCCATTCCATGTCCCAGGTGTTCATGAATTTAAATTCGGATGGTATATCTTCTCAGTCTGGCTTGTGCCGAACGTCAACTGAATGCCATCCCCCTTGGGACATAAGGTTTGTTTGAAATCGTATGTTTTAGTTGTCACCGCTTTCCCTGGGTATAGTTTCTTACTTCGTTCTATACAGATGCAGGTGTTCTTGCTGTCGACTTGGATCACGATGGTGGTATCTGCAACACGGATGCACCGCTCTCTGACAGACTTCGTCTCCGGTTCCGCCGATTTGTATGACGTGTTCAACCCCCCCACGTTTTCTTGCTCATCGGCCCATGCAATTCAGCGCACCAGGAGTTCTAGTACAGGACGGCAGTCCTCCGGTTCAAGGTACCCAGCGCGGGGCCAGCGGATCAATGCTGGATCGATCCCGATGAATCGAATGGAGGCAATGGCGCATGCCGTCTCTGAGAAGCATAGGCCATGGCGGACCAGACATGACGACTCGCACATTAGCACAGACGAGCAGATGCATGGGATTCCGAACGGACCGAGCTGTGGTCATGAGGACGTGGGACGCGGCGCCATGTGACGTAAAAAAAACAGGGCCTCCTGTATTAGTATTAGACGCTTCTGGTCAGGTGTCTTACTTCATAGTTCTTGTCACAATATATGCCTGTTCATGGTCGCGCGTCGTTAGTGAATCCAATGCTGGCGGTGCCACAGTGGAAACGGTGCATGGAGGCTAGAACGCTGAACACGCTACACCACGTATCAGTAATGCTGGTGTTTTTTATTACACACTTGCAAGTCGGAGACGCTGATATAGAAGGTGTATGGACTGGATGGGTGTGCGGTTTCGTGACCTTCTCTGCTGGGTGACTGCATCATTGATTCTGTCGCAGCGCAGTACAATCATGGCAACGGGCGCGCGGTATATAAACAACTTACCATACTATCACACGCACGCGCCAGATGCAAGAGTTCTCTTCTCTTGGTGGCCTTGCCTAGTCTTTCACCCGATACCCCACCACCAGTCAGCATGGCGGATGATACCACAACCAGCGAGATTCTATCGGTGACTCATCCTAGTAGGTGCTAGAGGTGACGAGATCCGTCATTCCCAAGAGCATGCTGGCTCCCATCGGGGTTCGACATGGGTCTGCGGGTATGAGTTATGGGAGTATAGACATGGATACATGTTTTGATACCCATATGACACCCATACCTGTGGCGCTGATGATCCATCCATACATGCTGACTTCGATTGGAAATTGCGTCGGGTGGTTCATCTGATAGAAATAACAGCGGAACTGGACGGGCGGGTCGAGATCGGCAATTGGGAATTGTTGTATCGTCAGATAAAATGCGTCCCTGTCTCGAAACTCTGCAGGAGTCGGGGCTGCTTACTAGGAGCTTAGGAGTGGCGTACCTCCATCATATACAAATACAAGTTGGCCCAAGGAAGTTCGAAGGCAGCGACGTGATATCTAAAGTGATTCGGACGTAGATGATCACGAAGCTTCGAGGTACCTTACATACAGCTTCTTTAGAGACGTCGAAAGGATGGAATGGAGGCCCGTGAGTGCCATTTTTTTGCATCGTGGTGTAGGTGTTGGGAAGAAGTCAACATCCATCAGGGGACGTGACGTGGGGATGATAACTCATCTGATGGAAAAGGAACGGGTTTGTTGGTAAAGAAAATCCAATCAAATTAAATTTGTCACTGGCACGGCCAATCGTGACTTTGGGTGTACCCATCATGGCATGGAAATGTAGCGCAGCTGCGCGCGGGCATCAAATAGTGACCCTGCGACATCCAACTCCTCAAGAGGATAAGTTGAAAGTCCTGGAGAACGAAGATGCCATAGAACGTCACGGTGCAGGTGCTGAGACAATGGATGTGATAGGAAATAGAGTGAGCCCGGCCCGGAACGGAACGAGACAATCGGGCGCTTAGATAAAGGCCGCGGCTTGAGGCTGAACAAACGGCATTACCCCCAATGCCCGAACATCGGTGCACGAGGCCCTATGCCTCTATGTTTCATTTTGTGCCATCAGGCCATCAGTGTATTGTCCTGTTGTTTGGTCTGTGGCAGTACTACTCGGAACAGAGACTCGAGGACCCCAATCTTCCACGTACGCACTGGATGGTGCCCCTGCTTATGAAATCGTCGATGTAGACTCATGCTTTGCCGTGATACAGATCATTGCGTGTGTCAACTGGGCGGCTTTCTCCTGCTGGATGGTTTGGGTACAGTTGTAGTATCAAACGTACCTGAACCTGAACCCGATCCACACCATGATCCGTATGTGATCCATGTTCTTCATGGGCGTTGTGGCAAATGTTATCATCGCACTGATCATGGGCGCATCGATGTTGTGTATATAGTTGGTACGTGATAAGCCCTCAGCTTCTTAGGACGATTCACCCTGGTCTATGTCCATCTCCTTTCACTCCGCAATTTGAGACTTCGGGTCGCTGTCACCTATGCTTGAGTTTCTCTCTGTGGAGTCGTCGCGGCAGCGCTACCCAAGACATATACGGGATCACTCAGCTGGCATGAAGAACCAAAGGAGATACAAACCATACTGCGCATCCGAGTCGTAACGAGTCTTCACTCGTACGAACCTTTTACTGAAAATAAATGAGTCTTTGTTTACTTGCTATGTCGGAGGATCAACGTTCAACGTTCAACCAACATACAGAGCACCACGACGACGATATGCGGCGCGGACAGCTGAGGGAACCAGCCCGCGACTGACGGCGCAAGGGCAGCTACTATTATGTCCTATGAGCCGTATTTAGACCGTTGAATCAAACAACTTCAACCTTGAATGCCATCTTAAAATCTCTGCGTATGAGAACAGTACTAATTGTGTTACGGCCACTCTTCGGTCTTTTCACAAGACTGTTCCGCCTGCTGTCGCTCATGCACACATCCACGTTTTCTCCCGAAAATGTCAAAAGTGGGAAGAGATGATGTCCCATCTGTGAGGGCAACTTCCGTCCTCAAAACCTTGACCCTCATTCATGAAGTGTGAGAGGTTGGTGGACTCCGAAGGGGTGAGGGAACGCAAAGTAGTGCGGCCTATACAGTGGCCCTTCTTGATGTGTATCACGCTTCCCACTTTTCTATAGGGCTCGGAGACCGGTGATATCATGACGAGCAACATCCAAACGGAGAACCATCTCAGGGGCCACTCACAGGTGTCAAGGTCCGCTCCGATGAGCACTGTCCCCATCGCGCCTCTCACGCACCGCTGGCAATCCAGTTCTGATATCCGGGAGCACTGGTGAACTCAATGGTGGCTGTATGTCAACTCTCACCAAAAATACAAGGGAGAAGCAAGCTGACAGGCTGATATTGATCGTCCATCGTTGTCTTGACATCGGATAACAAAAGGCTGTTCACGCTTCGAAACTTTGCAGACGGAAGACAACTTACACCAGGAGCTGCGACATAGATCTATCTTTAATACGGTCAATCACAACTTCAGCTGTTCCTTGGGAAAAGCAGCTCCGTGGACATCAGATGGTGGTTTCGAGCCCGTAGGGTGCTGCGGTGGAATGTTCCATTATTATAACATCCATAGGAACCGTCAAGTGTGGGTTGCCTAGACGTCATGCTGGAGGGACAGGCCGCCGTCGAGAGCTCTTCTGCAGGCGTTTGCCAGGGCAATTGAGGAGGAGATATTAGATAGATGGGATGGGATGGGATGGTAACGTTTAGGCCGCGCCTGACGGTGCGATTTATTCCAATTCAGTGACAATGGCTACCGGGCCGGGAGTTTCGGCAACGGTAGCGGTAACTTCCGAACTCTATTGACTACCGTCAACTTCATTTTTGCGCGCTCATGGAAGTAGTATGCTACCAGTAGGGCCCGCCCAAAACCGAAGAAGAGTGATCATGATGTGACGCTTCCCGCAGCAGAATGGGCCTATATAGGTGGAAAATCTGATGCTTCAACTGACACCTCCAATCCCGAGCCCACTTCGAGTTCTTCACCTATCCCACTGGCACCTGCTGTCTGTCTGTCGGTACTAGTATGGACAGCTTTTACCGTCCCCTTGTGATTGGGTGGTCTTGTCGTGCGTACAATTTTCCTGGCATGTTTTCAGATTAACAAGCCCACTGACGCATCCCTCGACAGTGGTGTTTACCGAGTTATCCCACGCCTTGAGCGGTCTCTACATGTGAGTTTATCAGGTCGCACCGGCCTCTATTATGCCAGTACATGACTCAATCCTCACGCCTAGCTGGGAATACTTTACCTTCCTTGAATATGAATGGAATGTCATTCGAGGACGTCGCCCCTACCGGTGGACGATATGGGTCCGTAGATATATCCGCGGCTTCACTTTGGTTTCTCTGCTACATGGGATCCCCGGACTGATTTGTTCTGATTTGATAGATTTACTCTCTTGCACGGTTGTCCGCCCTTATGACCGTGCTTTTCAATGTAGTGCTCTGGGGTTGTACGGGCTCAGCCAATTGTCAGGTGGGTGCTGTGTCGGGGCCGACTGTTTCCTCACACGTTCAAGTTCCTTGACTGCCCACAATCTCAGATCCATGTCATTTTCGCTTTCGAAACTGTGAGCACCGGTGGTTGAATCATTCTTTTCGCCGACTCGGAGGGGGGAAATCACATTTTATTCTTATATTTTTTCTAGATTTTTATATTTTTGACTATGTCCGCCTCTTCACTATTGGTTGTCCTTCGTAGGTATGTCCTCTCCAACACTCCCACGATGCTACGACTTGCCCGAATCAGACATTCATTGAGGTTGCTAGTATCGCGATTTGGAACAGAAACAAGGTTGTTATGGCTCTCGCAATCAGCGTATGGGGAATTAACGCTGTCCTTTACGTCCTATGTAAGTTACTTCTGCCCCTCCCACTGCACGTGAGATCGGAACTAACCCCATGTCACCATGGATGAACACAGCTTTTGCACGTGTGAGTATTTAATCCCGAATGTTTTAAATCACATCGTTATTCCACCCCTAGCTTCGCATCGTGTCGGATTATAAGCAACTGACCTGCACATTTTATGACTTCGAGAGCCTTGCACCCGATTCCATTCAACACAACCCCATTTCATTCAGTCCCTCTTCCCACAATCCCATTGCACCCAATCCCATTATCGTGCTCATTACCGACATTGCCCTGCTTCTCATCATGCTTGTCGGCTTATTTCGCCTGCGCCGTCACGGGAGTGGTACGTTGGCCCAAGTTCTCTGGAATCAGGTGTGATATATGTCCTTGTTAATCGTCGTTCTTGAGATCCATTGATGTTTTCCCTTCGTAAGGGTGTGATATGGCTCTTGCTTACTATTGTGGCTTTGGTTCCGCCAACGGTAAGTCCGACAAATGTCTCTCTCATCTCCGTTTCGTTCATCTCCCATTTTGTCCCAGGTATTCATGATTTTATTTTGGGATGGTATCACTTTTCATTCTGTCTTATGCCGAACGTCCACTGAATTCCGTCTTCCTTGGGACATTAGCTTTGTTCGACATCGTATGTTTTAGTTTGTCACCGCTTGTCCCGGAGAGACTAGTGGTTTCTTACTACTTGTTTCATGCAGACGTTCCTGCTGTCGGCTTGTATCACGATGGCGATCGCTGCAACACGGATGCACCGCTCTTTGACAGACTTTGTTTGCAATTCTACCGACGTGTATGACGTTCTCAATTCCCTTACGTTTTCCTTCTCATCATTGCGGTCGATTCAATTTAGCCCACACGGGGATCTAGTACAGAAAAGCAGTCCTCCAGGTCAAGGGAACCAGCTGATCAACGTTGGATCAATCCCGGTAAATCGAATGGAGTTTGTGGTGCACACTGTCTCCCAGGAGCATGACGAGACATGCCGGACCAGAGATGATGCTTCGTGCATTAGAACAGATGAAGAGATGCATGGAATACCAAATGAATGTAGCTGTGACCATGAGGACGTGGGGCGCGCCCGGTGACTTGGGAAATGGGGCCTCCTGTTCTGGACAGTACTGGTTGGGACCCCTTACTTCGTAGTTCTTGTCATGATATGTGGTTTCACATCGTTAGTGAGAATCATAATAAAAGGCGCGCCCGATCCACACCATGATCCGTATGTGATCCATGTTCTTCATGGGCGTTGTGGCAAATGTTATCATCGCACTGATCATGGGCGCATCGATGCCGTGTATATAGTTGGTACGTGATAAGCCCTCAGCTTCTTAGGACGATTCACCCTGGTCCATGTCCATCTCCTTTCACTCCGCAATTTGAGACTTCGGGTCGCTGTCAGCTATGCTTGAGTTTCTCTCTGTGGAGTCGTCGCGGCGGCGCTACCCAAGACATTTACGAGATCACTCAGCTGGCGTGAAGAACCAAGGGAGATACAAACCATACTGCGTATCCGAGTCATAACGAGTCTTCACTCGTACGAACCTTACACCGAAAATAAATGAGTCTTTGTTCACTTGCTATGTCGGAGGTTCAACGTTCAACCAACGTACAGAGCGCC